>VZRF01001720.1:157039-376281 GCA_013396875.1 Vireo altiloquus | reverse complement strand
GGAGGGGGGAATCTAGTCTTTCAGTTTCCAGCCTAAACTCAGCCTTGTCCTCCAAACCCTGGTAGCTCCCCTCAGTCTCATTCTCCGCGATCAAGCCTCCACCGGTTAAAATAAATAAATAAATAAATAAATAAAATATTTCACTTTTTTTTTTTTAATAACTCCCTTAAGGATTAAAGCGACAGGTGATCCTTCTCCGGTGAAATAGATTCACATCCTCTGGCAACGAAAGGAGCCCCCCTCAAAAAAAAAAAAAAAAAAAAATCCACTCAGTTTAAAGATTATTTTTTTTCTTCTGCAATAACCTCAGAAACCGGTGAATCGCTGTATCCCGAGAAAAAAAATCCTGCTTCCCTGGACAGCATCATGCAGCAAATTTCAAGCAAATGTGTTCAAACTGAAGAGAACAGTCTATGATAAAAGCCTTTCTCCGTCATGCTACCAGAGTAGTCTGGTAGCTAATTTAGCATCCTGTGAGCGCAAGACATTAGCGATGAACAATTTCGCTGGCAAGATAACAAAATCCCCCAAGTCCTACATAGGCTCAAAAATTGTTTTGCAGCTAGAGATAGTCTTTCAGTAATAATAATAGTAATGTATATATAAACACAGATATATATAATAAAACAAAGTCTGTAGGGTACGGTCTTCTTTGAAGGTTATGCTGAAAGAGTTGGGAGGAAAACAGGAGGTGGATCTCTTGCAGAAGAGAAGGGAGAGAGAGGCAGAGATTTCCCTCTCGGTCCCTGTTTTACTGTCCTTCACCGCCAGGTGACTGACTTCCCCCCTCTCGGCTCTCGCGGGGGGGATTTCTCTCCAGCTCCCCGGCAGCAGCGTTTCCTCCCCGAGCAGCCCCGGCTCGCAGCTCCGCCCTCCCCGCGGCCCCTCCGCCTCCCCCGGCCCCTGCCACACCATCCCCAGGGCTCCTCTCGCCGCTCCCGAGGGGTTTGAATTGCAGACACAGCGGCCAGTGCAAAAGCCAGTACTGCTTTGTGTCTGTTTTGTAACTGCTTTGTATGATACTCATGTATCTTTCCGTATAAAAAATGAATATATATATTTATATCTGCAGGTGTGGTGTCTAAATTAATAAGGTGGTGTGGAACTTCTCAATCTTTGGCTTGTAGTGTGCAGTTTTGTGCAGCTGTTGAGTGTATCATTGATGGGCTGCAGCTGTGATAGAGCAGTGTTTCTGATGGCACGTGGATTAAGGCTGAGGCTCTCTCAGGGTGTTACTTTTACTAATCCCCTTTTCCCAAGGATTCACTATCTTCTAGTTCTCGGATCACTCCAAAGAGAACCAAAATTAGATTTAAAAATTCATATTCCTCCCCACCAAGATTTTACCACAGTCCTTTTTCATAAATCTGTCACTTGCAGTTTTGGAGAAGATTTTTGTGACTTTTTGGCTTCCTGATATCAGCCTTTTGGAGACCTTATTTATGAACTCCATTAATGGCAAATTCAGAATTACCACTTTCTAGTACTATCGCCTGTTTTATACAATGCTTTTGGTAGGATTGATACTCCTGGTAATTTGACTTAATTAGACAGACCTAATAGCTCAAAGTGTACACTCTGCTTCCAGTTCAATATAGATTTGTTTGCAGCTTCCACAACTTCAAGGTTAGTATAAGCTTAAGCCCTGGGTGATGGCCAGCGATAGCTATTTCTGAAGACTGGATGTAGCCCTCATTTTCTGGACAACTGCAGATGTGAGGCAGATGCAGGGGAATAACATTTCTCCTCTTTGCACAAACTGTACATGACTTCCACGTTCATTGTCAATGCATTGTAAATATCGTTATTATCATTAATCTAGAATTGTAAAGATTGGTCTGGCGTTCCCATGTAAACGAAAATGCTCCTGTCCAAACAAAAGACTGCCAAAGTGGACACTAAAGCCACTGCAGGAGCTATACAGATTTAAGAGTTTTCACCTAAAGGAAAAATACCACCCTACGCCACCCACCCCCGCAAATAGAAACCTGGCTAGAGACCTCTGTAAGAGACCATGCTGGAGAAAGACATCTTCAGAAGGCACTTCAAAGTCTCCCAAAATGTGTTAATAAGCAGAGGGGGTAGGGGAAAGGACTGCCCCAGTGTGTGAAACCAGCCAGGGGACACAGCAGGAGAGCACCTTGTGTCCTGACTGGTGCCACTGGGTAATCAGAAGACTCCTGAGCCTCTCTAAATCCATGCCTGTTTGCATGGCACTTAATAGATCAAGAAGTAGCTGCTCAAAATGCAGCATTATAAAAATAGAAGATGAAAGACCTGCAGCACCCTGATCTTCTGCTGACTTGTTGCTCTTACACTAAGGAATTTCTTGGATTTGGCACTCCTGAATTTGTTTTCATATTGGCAAAAAATCTGTGGCAATGTGACACATTTGAGAATTCTCTGCTGAATTTGGCTGATGTTCAAGAGTTCAGGGAAGAGACAAGGAAAATCGACAGGGCACACTCATATAAGCCTAACTTCCTTAGTAAACAAGACAAAAGAAATTGATTTTGACAGTCACTGGAATAATACTTTAAAATATGTTTCACTCCTCAAAGTTAATAGAGCCTAACAAGTGGCTTTAAAAGTGGGGATTTATTGTTGTTAAGGCAGGCATGCCAAACTTGATTAATACCAAACTCCTAGTTGCTTCAAATATGTTAGTTTTTTATCTTGTGTATAATCTGTAAGGCATCTCTTTTCTCATGGCAGGGGCTCTAATTCACAAGACAGGGCTGGCATTTTCATCCTCATTATTCAAGCATGGTCCTATGTCTTTGTTGCTGCACATGGTGTGGAATTATTTTCATTAAAAAATGCTTTCTGTTTCATTCAACACTGTTAACAACTGTGTTCTGCATAAGTGTCAACACAAAATTTTGCAAACTTAATACAGGGAGAAACTGAAACCAAGCCAAAAGGCTAGATCCAAAAAAGAACCAGCAAATCTTTAAGCAACTCAGAGCCTGAGCTCTGAAACTGCTGCCTGAACCTGGTGCAGGTGAGTGTCGGGAAATAGAAAACTCTAAGAAAGCAGCACTCTGCAAACTCACCAAGCAGTGACTTTGACCAAGGCCTTTGATTCAACAGGTCAACATGTGGTAGACCAATGAAGGAATGATGTTAGTTTGTGTAAATCCACCTACCTTAGCTACTATTTCACTTCTATTCCTGCATTCATCTGGTAATTTTTCCAGGGTTTTAAGCCACTGTGAAAATGTCAGTCACTGCCTAGTCCTATGTCTTTCCTGTCTCCCAGTCTTCCTAGTGAGGAAGGCATTCATGGTAAGCATAATTAAGTATTATAAATCCAGTATAATTAAAAATTGTGTTGTCTGGATATAATTAAAGGCTGTATGACAGGAGAATGCTTGAAGAATAAGCATCCTTAAAAACTTAGTACTTAACTTTGAAGTACTAGACATAGGTTAAGGTCAAGTATAGGTTATTTTTTGGTCTTGGTCTTCTAGACTGGTATTTTTCTTTTTATTGAGCTAGAAAGGCTTGCTTTCTCCTGATCTATGTTGGACTTTTTTTTAGCAGAACCAATTCTGAAATACAAGAGCAGAACAGAGAACATATGCAGGGCTTCAGGTCACTGAGATCAGAGCAGCATTTTACTCATTAAGGAAAAGTTCCCTCCTGAACTTAAAAGAATTAAATTCTGCAGTCATTTAAGACTGCATGCAAACAACAGGGGAGCATATTTTCCTAAATAAAGTCTGCAAAAGCATTTTTATGATCACAAGGTATTAGCAAGCTAATGTAGAGACTGCAGCCAACTCCCCCTACGATACATCCAAACACTGAGCAAGTGCAGTTCAAATCTGTGCAGGGAGCAGTGAGAAGGTATAACTTTTCAGCAAGGACTCATGCTTTTTTAAACAGGCACAGTAGTTTCAGTGCTAGATATCTATCATTATTTCTTTCTCTCTCCAGAGACAGAGAGATGAGCCCCATGATGTCCCAAAAAACATGGCACAGCATGCTTTGTCTTCTCATCAGCACATCTATCTCACCGTTGGAAGACACTTTTTCTCAAGTAGAGGATTTTCCAAGACAGGGTCACCTAGAGGATCATCTTGTGTGGGTTTGTCTTTTCTAGGTTCAGATAACTTACTGGGTTCCTTTAAGCTCTAGGATAGCCCGTGCAGGAAGACAAACACCACTTCTTTTACATCTTGGGAAGTTGCTGTTTCATTCTGACTTCACAGAGGTCCTTAGATGACTGAATCTGGAACCACATACTCAGTAACTTAATACAGATACAATTGAACTGAAGCCGGAGTTGCACATCTGCATCTGAAAAAAAATGGAATCTATCCTAGAGAAGCCACTAGTGTTGCTTTCTCATTTCTCATCCTTTTAAAATAGAGAGGAAAATATTCCTAATGTACTGTTAGTAAGAATGGAAGACTAATTCAAAACCTAATACAACCCTTTCTATACATTTCATAGGTATTTTCCATTCTAAAGAAACCCAAACCCACCAAAACTCCTGAACCCACAAACCCAACATTTAAGGTTAGGGATATAAATTCAGCATCAAATATGAGAACCGATGAATAATAATATTGTTCTTAAACATAATGAATTAATTTTTCCCAAGTTGTCACGGAAATCTGTGTTTAACATCTGAAAATGTTTTTTATGCTCTCCATAACATATAACTCTTTTTTTTTTGTTTTAAAGAAAGTGAATATCAGGCCAACACAGGTATGGATATGTTGCATTATAGTTCCCTCTGAGGAAGAGTATTTGGAGTAACATAGAACAATTGGGCTGAAGGTACCAAACTGTCTTCCATGCTTCAGAACCCATCTCAAGCCAGGAAGAATAACTTTCTTCAGCCTACCAAAGGCTGCAGAGGGGCCTGTAAACATTGCTATGCCCTGGGGTTTAAGAGAAATAAGAAGAACCCTAACACTAGAATAAATGAAACAGAGCAGAGAGCAAATAAATGTTTCCCATTAGCTGTTATGTTTAGGATTATCATGTGAGCAAATAAATGTGTTGGTAACAAAAATGTCTAAATCTCATCCCATTCTTCCATTCACTGCAGAAATACTTCTAAAATGAGAAAAAAAAATTCTATTTAAAGATACATTGTGATTGATGGTCTGAGTTTGCATCGAATTGGAATTGTTATGACCATGGATACAAACATATATAATGGCAGCACTTTGCTGTGTGTTGCTCTATATAACTTTAGGGTTATGTAACTTTTTCAAGACCATCCTTCTTCATCCTAGAACACTTTACAGATCTTTGAAATGTGTGAATGAAATCTGAAGGCAGATAGAAAATATGGAGAAATAAAGGCAATATTTAGATTGAATTAATAATAAGAAAGCCTTAGGAGATGAAGTAGTTTGACTTGTATTAGGCTGGGAAAGATCAGGTGTTTCTTTCCCAAAACTTTTGTGCTTGCCTTTCTCATCATTCCACCCAATCCAAATAACTCTTCCTCTTTTTCTCCATCTCTGTGCTGTTTCTTTCTCATTTGCCAAAATCTCCACCACTAACTTCACGTTAAACAACATGTGAAGATTCCAGTATAAAGCCTGTTTAAAAGCTGATATAGGGGAACTTAGCTTTTTAATACTATTTTAGATTATGTTCACTCTTAGGAGTCAAGATTCAAATACTGCCTATCAAACTTACTGTTCCCTGATGTGTTAGAAATTGTACAGGAAAAATAGTACTTGTTGGAACAATTCATTATAATGCCTAGTTTGCCAATTAAACTAACACACAATAAGCAATATGATGTTAAGAGAAAATGTAGGATGATGACATTAAGCATAATTTTTTTACTAAGGACAAAAATGAGGTAATCTTTTTAATGAAAAAGTGCATTTTCTATCAAATTGCTCCAAGAGATCAAATTTATGCATAGAATAATCCAACCAAGGGATGACATAGTTAGAAAAACTGCTTTGCTTTTACTCTGCCGATGACCTGCTCTGTGACCTTATACAATTCAATAACTCATGTTCCTCATTGCATCTGTTTCCACAATTGTAAGATGAAGGAATTTATATTTATCCATCTGTGTAAGTTTATGAATTAAAGAGTCTGCAAAGTATTATCATGTTGTAATCCAAATTGCAGCCCAACAGTTTGGGTATTCAAAAAAGAAACACTGTGCACATTTCCAGAACAAAAAAGTACAATATTTCTGCATCTCAAATAATTTAAGGTATTCTAATAATGTATAAACCACATGCATATTTTTAAAGCATACAGATTCTTGAAAAGCTAAACTTCCTGGCAAAATTATTCACTGACCTCCTGCAAGAAAAATGAGCACTTTAATGAGTAAACATGCAAATATATAATTAGGTTGAAAAATCTGTAAATCTTTAGCTATAATAAAAATTAATGTTTTGAATCAGGCAAAAGCTTCCCACTTAATGTAGGAAAAAGAGCACTGCTTAGAGCAGCTGGACATTTCCATAGGAAAGAAATAGTTTCAGTTTCATGAGGAGGCAAGTGCTTTTTACAGCAATGGTATTTAGACTGTAAGCTCTTGAGGACAGAGACCTTTTCTTTTTAATATCTGGAAAGTGCCATGCAAAGATACATGTATACATTAATATTTAATACACAAATATTAATAATATTTCTGAGTGAGGAGCATCCTTTCACAAAACCATGTTACTTTGCAGCTCTGAATGTAAACATAATGGTGTTACGATGCAAACTTGAGCTATTTCAAGGTAAGACCAAGAAAGACACGGGTGCTGTGTGTTGGCAATCTGTGCATATTTGTAAGTCAGACTTCTGAGGGTAAGGGATTTGTGTGATTTGAGGTACTGCATGTTTATATGTGTGCACAGACACCTCTCTGAGCCCATTAGCAACCTTTGAACGTAATGACCAACATCAAACTGAATTAATTGAAGCCTTAAATAGATCCTCCCACCTATTCTTAAAAGCAAACAACTTGAAACAGGAGAAAAGGAAGACTGTGCTAATACCTTCACTAAAAGGACAACTGCAGGGTGACGTCAGTGTACTTTAGTAGGTATCCAGAAATTTGCAGGAAAACAATAAGAAGCTCTATGCATAAATATGTAGCTATCAGACATGAGAGCAGACCCTACTCAGTCAAGCTTATTGCCCCTTACTGATCCTCTCTACGTAACAAGGAACAACCTGACAAAACCCTTTTTTTGCAGTTACCTTTATCTCCTCATTGGATCCTCTGCTGTCTAGTTAGGGGTGAGATCATCTTGCAGCCTTCAATTAATTCAATTAAAATGTTTGTCAACCATGAGATAAATCCAATGGAAAACAGACATTGTTAGGTGCAGTACTCAGATAACTTCTTGCTACACAATTTTAGTGTTATATTGCGATAATTACTACATTTATATATTACATTCTTGTTATATAATCTCTATGCATATATGTGCTATTGCATCTATTTTAATATCTTCAGCCAGCAATACAGCTTGTAAACAATAGCATGTCGATTGTATTAGGGAATATATGAATCTGGTTCTGTTTATTATTACAGAAAAAAAAAAAATTCTCTCTGTTGCTTGACTGAATGCAGCTGGACATAACCTGTAGTCCTGTCGGAGGACAAACAGTCTGGATATCCCATACATGTCTTTCAAGGCAATACAAAAAGTACACAGAAAATTTATTTTTTTAATATATTAAGTTATTGGTCTAAGTTACTATTATATGTGTATTCCAGCACACTGATGAAACTTAGTGCTTGAATTTTGGATTTGCTGAAATGGTGCAGTCAGAGAACTACATCCAGAAATCTTGAGTATTTTTTACCTCTTCAAGCATAAAATCAGGTGCACAACAACAAAAAAAGGGTTCCATTTATCTAACACAACATTAAAAAAAAAAATTAAATGTAGAAACACATTACGTCTGGTCAAACTTGTCCTGCATTTGGGGAAATATTTAAGTGCAGAAGCAACTGTGCATAACTGGCACAATGCACCACTTCTTGGAAGACAGTATCTCTAAGGAACAACAGTTCATCATGGAGGCTGCAGCTAGCCCTTCCAATGCATAAATTATTCCTCTTTTCAGTGCTGTGCATATCTGAGAGCATAATCAAGTCTTAGTGCTGGAGGGAGATACTTTTTTTTTCTAAGAAATGAAGTCTGGAAAGAAGCCATTTTGCTTAATCTCTGTGAGGCATTACTCTTGAATTTCATGAGGAAATGCTCTTCAGTCTCACCATTCCTCCCAAGCTCATCCACACACTGACAATTTCTTGAACTCCTTAAGACAGATGAAGGCTGCCATACCCACCTCCATTGCTACCTAATGTTTAGTAAACCTGCAACAAAAAATGACTGAGTTGTTCTAAGGGTTTTTATAGTTCACTGTGGGGTCTGTTTCCTCAAACCCAGTCCTAATAAATGACGATTGATGACTGCTGAGAGAGGTATGTGGCACTTACCTCTGGACTAATAAGCACATAGCAACTTGAAAACTGAACATTACCACCTATTAGTACCAAACATCTACCTGCATGGGAGAGGATACTCTCCCAGGAAAGTGACACACGCAGGTTAGGATTGAGTAGCACAGTTTATTTCAGGCTTTTGTACTCAAATGATATAAAACCTTAATGATCAAAAGATCTTTCTTAGAGATAAACTAAATGTAAATAAGATGCCAGGACAGTTCAAGAGCACTTAATGTTTAGCAACTCTAATAACAGTCTGAATTTTTTTCACAGCACACAGTAGTTTTAGAGGGACAGTGTTTGAATGGGTTGAACTAAGAGGTGGAAATAAAGGAATTTTATGTGGCAGAAAGAGCTTAACTACAGCACCTTTGTACATATTAAAAACTTTTGCCATAATTGCCCAGACACTATTTTCCACAAATGGAAGAAAGCTCAATTTCTAGGCTATTTTTAATACTTATTGTGTGTTCTTTCCCATCCAATAAAAGGAAAGCAGATAATCAATATTGCTGATTATAAAAATAGGGGGTTTGTGACTGAAGATGAAATGTGACAAGTTAACCTTTTCAAGAAGGCTATTATTTAAATAAATTATTAGCATCTGTTCTTTTATCTGATTTTTATGAGTCATTCATTCAGGTCCTAATATATAGAGTGTGTGCATGGGGTTATCTCTGACAGCAAAGATTGATCATAGTAGTCATCCATTTTTAAAAGAAAACAGCGCAAAACTTGGTCTGGAAAGTTAAATCCAGAAATGACAGAATTTTAACTGCGCTACTAACTTCTATACTACTGCTAATATTTTTCCATAATCCTAGGCTATCTTTTCTCACTTCTTTTCCAAGGGATTAATCCTGCCTTGTATGAGGAATATTGGCAGGAGTTAGGAGTTGCAGGGAACAAAATAGTGAGACATTTCCAAAGCAAAGTTTTGCGCTAAGGAACAAAACTTAAAAAAAAACACCACCAAAGAAAAACCAATGCAAGACATGCATTTGTCTAAACTATGTATTTTAATGACCTGTTTAAAGTTTTTTTTGCATCCTGCTTTACTCTTTCTTCTTTTTTTCCTACTTGTTTTCATTGCATCTAATTCAAAGTTAATGCTCTAAGTCCAAGGAATATAATTTTGCACTTTTTAAGAACAACTAAACTAACAATAATAATAAAAATAGTAATACATAAGTGTTCTGAAATAGTCTCTGATTTTATGCAAATCTACATACTGAAATCTGTTAAAAACAAGCATGAAATGATCCTCTTTATATTTATATAACACAAATACATAGCACCTTCAGGAGCTCCTCTGTCTGAAATGCTAGCTGGAACCGCTTTAAGTGTTTCTGTCGTGGTGGTCAGTGGTTGTGGCTGGTTTGCTCTGAAACAATGACCTTCTTAGGTGGCTGTAAGAGCAGCATCCAGCCTGTCTTTTATCTGCCCCCCACCCAGTGTCCAGCCAGCAGTGCCTGAGTGGCCTCACACATCGTTTTTCCTGTTTGCACCAGTAGAACATGCTATTAGGTAAGTCCAGTTGAAAATAAATGTTAATCATCTAAAGATAACCCATATGAAGATCATTTGTTTATGCTTTCTTCATGTAACTACAGATGGAGCAAGAATGTAGAAAGAAGTTATTTTTATGTGTAAGACACAATGCTTATGAACGCATGATCTCACACATAGCCTGGGCACAGACTGATAATGAAAACATGATCTTTGCTCATAACTATATGTCCCCATTCTACTGATTCTTAACTTAAAAACAAATGTCTAAAAATATTGAAATTATGATTATTATAATTTTTACTTTTTGCAAAAATATTTTTCAATAGGTTTAAATTGTTATTATGTGAGATGTAACTGAAATGCTGGAGAACGTTTCTTTTTCAGGGTGTCTTTTTCCATTTCTAGGTGGCAATAAAATAGAAAAGATTATTTTGTTCACTACTATTTTTCAATATTTGAGGCATTACTTTTCTTACAATTGTCAGATATCAGATGAAAATCAAAACCTTCATCTCAGAAAAACACAAGAGCATTTTATTTATGCTCTGTTACACTTCATTCCTCTTCCCAGATTTCAATATTTTTGCAAATGTATCTCTATGATGACTAAGCTATTAAGTTACCCATAACAATTCACAGTGAGTCAGCATATGTGATTTCCAACCTGCTCTATCTTTTATAACTTGGAATCAAGATTTAAGCTTGCACAGGACAAAAAGTGGAATAACAGCAGATTGAATTGCACTGCTCTTTTCTGAGATGTTAAATCTATTTGTCTGTTTTCATGATACACATGAAATACATGATTCTTCCTAAACACAAGTAGCATGTACCACCAGAACCCCCTAACACTGTTGCTACCCCATCTTTCAGCTATTTCTAGTCGTTCTCACATCAGTAACCTGGCGGCAGACTTCTAGGGTAGAAATCCAGCTTTGAAATTAAGTGAAAGAAAAAGAAATGTTCTGACCAGTATCTTGCTTTATCCTTGCAAAAAGTAGGAATATTTCCAATTTTCAGGGTCCTTTCACAAGATGAAGGGAAGAGAGCAGCAGAAGCATAGCAGTGCCAAATTACCAAGAACTGGCTGTACAGGCGATCCCATCCTTCATTCCCTCTCTGCAGCTGAGAGCTTGTGCCATCTGCCCTTTCAGCCTACTGAGTGCTGTGTCACTCATGAAGATGCAAAATCTGGACTCCTCTTTTGTCAGAGCAGATGTAAAGCAACTCCTATATATAGGAGAAAATGTGCTGTAGGGGAAAATGTGCTAACCTCCAATATTTGGGTCATTCCAGGATCAGAAGCAGCCCATCTTTTATGGAGCGTGTGGTTTTTTTTAAATTTTCCTCTGAAAAACTAAAACGCAGAACAACCTTTTTGCTAGGTCACTGGAAGATTGTGTGAGCATGGCTGTCATGCCAAATGGAGTAGTCCATCATGTCTTTAATGAAAGCTTAACCATTTTTATATTAAGCTGGTAAAGAGAGCAGTGCCTTTGTGGTCCTACATCTCAATCCCTCCCATCCTCAGGCTTCCTTTGTGATCTCAGAAGCTCCCTGATAAGCCTTGGCCAAACTAGCTGAGCAGTAAATCATCCCTTGACCATACTTGTTTGTCTGAGACATGTGATGTACCAGGAACCTTGCATGCTAAAAGTGGGAAGAATCAGGAACATCAGTGGCCCAATCTAGGTGGGAAACAAAGGATAAGCAATTATAATTTGTAGCTTTGGTAAACCATTTTCCTGAATCATAGCCTGAATGAAGTGGGGCTATTGGGAATTGCAGTTTGAGAGGAACCATGCCACTGTCACTGCACTTTGGGAAAAAAGTACAGTAGTTACCAACTTGGGCTGTCTTCAGGATGGAAACTTACTGATGACCCAAGTTAATCATCTTGCAACTCTACAAACATCAGAGAGGCTCTTTAAGCTCTCCTGGACTGCAGCAGGCTGCAGGAGCATCTCCCTCTGAGTGGGATGCCTTTCAGAGCTCACAAACCCTCAACAAAGTGTTTCTGAAGATGAGGCCTGGACTGATACCCCTGCCACGTCTTCATGCTCCTTGAGCTGCAACCCATTGCCTGTTGGGAAATGCAAAGGACTTTGATGTATTTCATTGAACCTGAGGGGGTATATTTTATAGGCACCTTTACACAAAAAAAAAATTGGTGTACATATTGCTTTTACTGTGTGAATGGGATTTGATTATGATTTGAAAGTTACTATCTCAAATCTGTAGTAAAATCATTGTTATAATTGTAGTGAACCCTATCAAACTGCTTTGTAAAAGTTAAAGTACTCAATGGTTAAGTGCTGCTAAACCCTTTTACACCCTTATCTTTACATCCACATTCTTTGCACCCTTATCCCCTTTTGCATTCCCAGCTTCCATGCAAATCATTCCAAACTGCTTCAGATTTGATCATCCTTTGTATGCTTTGATCTGTGTAGTATGTAATGGAGTGAAACTTGCCATCAAACTCTGCAAAGTCGCATTCTCCCAAATTCATATTAAACCCTGCTTCTGCCAGTACTTTGGACAATGTTTCTTTAAGCAGCCAAACCACTCATTCATGACAGACTTGAATGGGGTGGCATGGAATGGCAGCAATGCATTTACTTGAGTACGCAGGGCGCTGCCAGCATATAAGGCTTCTCTAAAACAACATGGAAAGTTTTGTACTTACGCCTCACCAAAAAATTTGTATCATTATCATTGCAGTACACATTGATTAAAAGCCTGACAATTAAGAATTAAGAAAATAAGTATTAAGAAAATAAGGATATTTCAAAGGGCTCCATTTGTACTGTATGTTGAATATTAAAGAAGTTGCTGAAAGAAATGTGAGGGAGAGAGCAATTGGGTCTGACTTTAAAATGGTATGTGCAAAATTTAATGATTATCAAAGGGATACCTTCATATGCTTTTGTTGCAATAAGCCATATGTGTGGCTGAGTCCAAGATGCTTATTTAATAGCTTCCTCTGGGTGCCCTCTCCACTGCAGCAGATACTTGCTAAGAGGGATACCATCTCCCACACCCCCAGCTGGTAGAGGGGTGTGGACCCTCAGTGCTGCATTTTGGTATTCTGGGAAATGCAGCGTAGCCGTGAAATGGCCACTTTGCGTCTGCTGTGCTTGTTTGTAAATAACTGAATTTAAAGTAAGAGATGTTCAGAATGAGGGTGATGCCTGCATTGCATGTTAAGTCCAAGAAATGTGTTTTCATTAACGAACAAAGAGCCTTTAGATGAGATGCTCTAAAGAAAGCTCCTTTTGTAAAATGGAGGGTGTTAGAAAGTGTGTGTCACTGGCACTATCAACTAATAGAGGTTATGCACTGATGGAAGGAACAAGGGAGCTGGCAGAAGCCTGTCTCTCGCTGTCAGTTCCAGGCTGCAGGCTTTTATGTTCATTTGTATTGCAATCAATAAGGAATAGCAGAAATTGGGCTCTGGAAGCTTGATTTTATAGTTTGCTAAATTTCTCTTTTAAATTTGTTTAAAATAAAAAAGAAGTTTCTATGGAAACCTTCCCTTTTATTCAAGAAAAATATCTCACAGTCTTTGTCTCCTCCTCACACCACCAGGGCTGGCTGGATCTGTGCCAAGGGCTGCTCTCCCAAACCTGCAGCTCCAGCTCAGCGCTGGGCAGCGTGGCAAGCACTCGCTGCTGCACCCACCGTGCAATTAATGCTGCCTCTTCCTTCACCTTTACGTGATGTCCCCTAGTCACACACTTCCAGCTCCCAAAACTGTTGGCAGCAGAGGACATCCCCCGGCCTGGGAAGCCCTGGGAGCAGTGGCAGTGGCAGGATGTGCTGGACGTGTCATCACTGTCCTGCAACACTGCCCGGAGCAATGGAAACCAGGCAGAGTAAGCAGAAGCCATGAGGTTCTTGGAAGTGGGAAATGCTGGCCACCTTGGTCTTCCTAGGAGGTGAAATGGCTTCCAGAACTCAAAGCTGATTGTTCTGATAAAGTTTTGGATGTGGGAAAAAAACCAGCTCCCTGAGATAATCGCTGTTTCTGAGTTACGAAGCTGTAGGGACCTTTTCCCAAATAATGAGAAAATATCTGCTGATATCCTAGAAATATGATGATGGAATTGCTTGGGTTTAAGATATTTTTGCCCACTATTATCATTACCATTCCATCAGCTGATAGATATGATTTGTTTTCCTGAGCACAGAGAGCTTAGGACAGTTTGTCTGCTTAGAGTTCCTAAATCTCCTTTCAAAAGGGCACTCTCTCCTCTCTTTGAAATTCTGAAAGGCTTTTTTGCCTATTGATGCAAACTGTATTCACTGCTCCTACATTCAAGATCTTCCCTCATTTTCCACTTCCATTATTCTGACCACTCTTTCACGGCATTACCCTACCTAGGATCTGGATTTGAAATGCCTTATAGAACAACAATTTTTAAAATTTATCTTGAACTCCCTGCAACTGCTTTACTCACTATCTTCACCCATCATTTATTCAGTCTGAGCTATAACAGTACATATGAGAAAAAATAAATAAAATAAAATCTTTTCAGAAAGGATCTATACCAGTTTTTATCTCAAAATACAGTAGAACATTTGTAGAAAAACAAGAAGATAACAATCAGATGTAAGTCTGGTTTCTCACAACTTTGATAAAAATTTCTTAATGATAAAAATTTTATAAATGCACAGATTATTTTGTATCTGTGCTGCATTCAATTCTGTATAATTTTTGGTACAGCACTTCATTAGATGAGCTATTGAATAAAGAAAATAATTCTGTCTTGCACCCCTTTATTTTTAAAGTCAGGAGTAAGAAGTGCTAGACTACAGGCATGTATACAATTATTAATTTTTTAAAATAAAAATGGAAACTTAAAAAAAAAAACAAATGCAAAATTTCCTCAGTTGCCATAAATTAATTTAAAAGAGATCCTGATGAAGAATATATGTGCATTAATATCTTGGTATTTTTCTAGATTTTATTCCCCTAGTAAAAAAAAAAACAGAAGTGATGGCTCAGTAGAATACATCCTTTACCTACACTGCCTGGTCATTCCTCACATCTTAGAGGAATATTGTCAAGAGAAAAGCTCCCATGTGTGTTCCTTATGCACTGATGTTCAAGTCAGTGTCCTGAATTAACAAAATTTAAAAAAATTCTTTACGTGTGGAAAGGAATTTTTTTGATTTCAGTTTTACCTTTTTACGTAATAATGTTTGAATCAAAAATCTCAGGAAACCATTTGATTACTTTAGGAGTTTTTTCTCAATCCTTCTGATGACTATGTAACTCTGCATTCCTACTGATGCTCACTGTAGCTTAGCTAGCCTAAGGGCGATATAAAACAGGACTCTTCAACTTCTTTGACAACTATAGCCAGATTTTATTACAGTTTGTTGCTCATGGACCAGAGAACAAACAAACTTTATAACATGATGAATCACCTGGAGAATAGATTCAACCTGCATGCCAGGAGCTGGGCAGCAGCAGTATAATGCATTAAGGGCTCCATTATATTGCAGATACCATGTGAAAAAGAGTTGGAAGTTGATGTATTTATTTATGCCATTAGCAAAAGATGTAGTAGTTCTTTCTACATAAACAAAAACAAAATTAAGCATACAAGTGTCAAATATTAAATCATTATTACTAGCACATAGTCTGTTATTTTGACTGTATTATTCATGTAAACTGGTCTCATGGCTTTCTGATTAAATCTGCCAAAAATTATGTTCTTTAACCTCACTGTCATCAAGAGTAATTCAAATGGTGGTATTTAATTAAAGATCATTCTATTTTTTTTCAGTAATAAGAGAAAAAAATCACATTAGATAATGGTCAGAAGCAAAAAAGAAATTGTTCCGCTTGTCAGTCTCACATTACTCTCATGCTTAATTAGTTCTTGTTGTTTGGAGTCCCTAGATGAAGAATGAAAATAATCAATTATAGCCAAGATATAACACTGGGAATTTGCCACGATAAGTAAACTACTTGAGGATACATGTATGATGATACAGAGACCTCCTTATCACCTGAACACAAGAAATTTCAGAATGCTCTTTATCTCATTCAAATGTCCTTATGGTTTTCTGTTCACTCCAAACAATAGAAATGCATGGAGACTCCATGGAATACTGTATCACAGGACTCATGATAACTCCTCTGTTCCTCACGTATAGTAGCACTTTTTCTTTGGCCCCTCATATCTCTGAGAGAAGAAAACTGAGAGGAGAAGAGAAACCTCTTTGGACCTTTTTTACCTACAGTACGTGTCAAACTCATACAGAAATGCTGCAGCATGTTTGTGTAGGAAAGCACATGCAAAATTTAGGCTCTGTTTCCTTGGCTTTTGCCTTCAACTCCTGCTTGGGGTCTTCTGACTGCCTTTTCTCTGTTGGTACAGAAATGAAGTGTTCAACTTCTGCATGCAAAATATTGCAAGTGAATTTGGATACTGTAAAGACAGGGCTTGATGGACTTACACTTGAAGAATGTTGGTCACATAAAAAGAAAATGCATTTCCTTCATACCCAGGGAAAAAGCTTCACTTTGCTCTCATTTGTCTTTTTCTTAAGAAGGAAAATTAGGAGAAAACACAGAGGAAGGACTATATGTAGTCCCTATTGCGAGAAAAGGCCTGAAGATGGACACTTCCCTATATTACAGCTACTCTTTTCTCAATTTCCTCTTCAGGCTTTTTTCAGACTGTGTTTTATTAGGAGACTTTTACATTGCCTTGTCCAATTCCTGGAGGTTTCCCTGACAAAAGAATCCATCAGCTTTTCCTACCTTATTTTGCAGGCATCCTCCCAGCACGTGACTCACCTTTTGGGCCTTCAGAATAATATCTGCCCTGCCCTTCTGGCCTTTGCAAATTGCTGCCTCTGTTTGATTAGACAACACTTGTTAGAGGAAATATCATCTCTCAGCTGCAGTCCCATTGTAAGGGCATTTTCCGAAAGAGATGTCTTTTTCTGTGAGCACAGTTAATGGATAATGGCCCATTATCAAGAAGCTGTGACTTTGCTATAGGTTTTCTTTCAGCAGTGGAAGTCTTTACTGTTGTTAGCACACAAATTTCTGGAACATTTACACAGAAGCAATTAAGGCCATATTCAGATAGGCTATTATTCTACCTAATGGGTACATAATAGGTACTTAATAGATATTTAGGCACCTATTATGCTTACTGGTTCAAAAGAGCAAAATTATCAGGCTCTTTTCCCAGGCCAAACAGAGAATTGCCATGATGAGGAGGGCTAACAGACATCAGGATGTGCTATATTAGGGGTTCAAATTCATTTTTCTGGGCAAAAGCACAGAGGATTTCTTCTATGCTTCCTCTGAAGGGGTTTTTTTTCAAAGCAGAGCTCTAGGAATTTGTGCAGTGTCACAGACTTGGTGCTCATAGGAAAGGACCTGATGCAAGGAGCAAGTGACTTTATCACAAAATGTCACAAGCTTCTCTGAGTACAGGCTCTGTACTTTAAAACTAGATTTTGTTTTTCTTTCGTTTAAACTATAAAATGCTGTATGGAAGTTATTTAAATACTTTTTTATTTAAATTCTTTTAATCATTTAAAATATGAAAATAAAAATGTAAAAGGTGTTAAATGCAGCATTGTAAAAACTTTTAGTGTAATCTTTTTTCTGTAATACACAAAATATTCCACAAGTAATAACTGCTCTGATAACTTGTAGAAAGTAAACACTTGGTTTGTTGCAGAAGTATATTAATACGTTCATTCATTATATTCCAAATGCATTCATGCCTAAAACTTCTATAAAACTTGAATAAAAACTTGAATTGATTTTACCTCTGAAAGATCACATAGGGCTCTTCACTCCCTCTTATCCTCCCAACCTTTCTGGTCATGCAGATTTAAAGTAGCTGACAGGAAGCTATTCAGGGAGCTTAACAGAAGCCACTGCAATGGAGAGTAAATAAACCAGAGGCCCTTGGCTGTGGTCAAACATTTTGAAGGAAGCATTTTTATCTGCACAAAAAACCCCAAACCAACCAATGCAAAACAAAACCGTCAAGACCCTATTGGAAAAGGTACCAAGTTTAATTTTTTTTTATATAACTTTAGTCAACAACATCCTGGACAAAATAAAGTATTGCCTTGATCCCCTAACACTAAAAGTGTTGTGGGAGAGTTTTTGTTTATCCCGCAGTTTCAGTGACAGCCCCAGAAGTCCAAAGAAAATATTTTAAAAAACGCAAGGTCAGCACAAAAGAGAATAAACCCAGAAGCTTTGCAAAAATATAGATATTCCCAGAAGCTTTGCAAAAATATAGATATTCCCCCCTTCTCAGATAAATTATAATCAAGCTCAGTGAGCCCCTTTAGGTTTATAGGTGGAAATTCAGCCTCTCCTCACTCCATGCTTCCCCCGTCTGGTGATTTCTGATTCCTCCTGGTAGCAGTGCCTTCCTTCTTACACTGCCTTTGCTGGAATTAGGAAACTACTGTGAGGATTTCTCTTGAAAAAAGCACTGAATTTATCCCAGATGTGGGATCAGTCGCATTATGGAAAGATTGGAAGCAATCTTTTGCTTAAGATGCCATTAAAACAACGTCTGTGTAGTTTTTGAGCACATCATCCTTACATAAAATGATCATTCTGATGATAAAATATTTAAACCTGGCTCTCAGAGGATCTCTAATTCTGCCTGTGGATCCCCACAGAAGTTCTTTAGACATTTCAAATATTCTGTTAAGGCTCCACAGAACTGTTTTTACTGTCTTTTGCTGATGAAACTCTACACCGTCCTTTCCTGATGCAAGTTGAATCCCAGCAGTAGAATGTATGATTTTAAACCCAAAGGTAAAGAAGAAAGTCTGAGTTTCTAATGCTCTACTGATAACTGCTTTGGCAGCTTGCAAACCAAATGCTGCAAGCTGAGAAGTAAATCAGATCAGAACAATTCCAACGACCCAAACACAAAGCAGGAATAACACACATTTCCAGAATTCCTTCTGGTTTTCCCTCTGGCCTCCTCTTCCCAGAAGGGGGGTGCACAAAACCTCTGGCATCAGAAAAGTCCCTCTCCCCACTGCAGCCCTGGGAGCCACAGCTGTTGGCTGCTGCCCACACTGTCTAGTGACGTCAGGGCATAGATTTAAAAAAACTAATTTTCGAAGCTGAAAAATTCATGGCTTTTACCCCATTCATCATTGCAATGAGGAAAGAAAATCTCGTAAAATTCTGAATTTGAAAACATTTTTCCTACTTCAGTTCCTCAAAAAAAAAAAAATATATATCTACTGTGACCAAAAGATTGAATGTCACTAGCCTCAAAAATCTGATGAGCTGACTCAGAGAGAACTCAAGAGCTTAAAAAGCAGTCTTCATTAGCATAATCTTTCTAAGACATTCCTAATGGACCCAAAATTGCAATGGTCAAAATAATCACATATTTTGAAGTTAATAAAAGATGTGTTAAGAGGTCTTTCAGTGGCAATCCTATTAAACTATCTCAATTTTACATGGTCTTAAACTCTGTTCATCTACTTGTACTGAGTAAATTGCAGTCTCAACTGAATATGCTACAATCATTAGATCAAACATCTTTCATTTAATACCGATCATTTACCCAGGATTATGCAAATAAATAAACAAATAGAAATTTAATCCTACCAAATCACCCAGCCTGATTGCCTTAGCAGAAACTTCAGAATGTTTCTCTCACTGGTTTTTGCAAATATTGCTGTTCATAAAAGATAGAACTGTGTAGACATCTGTATATTTGTTAAAGAAATGCTTCGGAAGTAGAAGCTGGTACCTGAGGGTCTGAAGCATAGAAAAGGAGGCAATACATGAGTTAAAAATGTACTTGACAAATATGTGGAGAAAATCAAAAGATAAATACAAAGATCTTTGTTTAGGAAATCCTAGACCCACAATGCTTAGAGTCTAGGGAGATATCACTGCGTGTTGCCCCACGTAGCCCACGTAGAACAGCTACATGTTGTTCTTTCAGGGCTTTTCTCCATGCATTAAGCATTATGTTCTGTGGCATTTTGGAAACTAGGGGTGTGAGAAGGAGCAGCTAGAAGAGTAAAATGCTAATGACAGAGTGAAGACTGCTTAGCACTACATATTATCCTGCTTATCAAAATTCCCCTTAAAAATCGGAGTAAGCAATCAAACAAGGCACCTATTTTACTAAAACGGCAAAGTAAAAGAAAATCTTAGACAAAAACTCCCAGAATTTTTACAAAAATTAAAGCCTAGAAGAAGAAAAATATGAAATAACATAGAAACTTTAATCCATTAATATGAATTTATTTTTCTGAATAGAAATAAAATAAAACCTAGCAATAAAAGTGAAAAGATATTTTAAGGATCAAGTTGTTAGTTGCATAAAAATTAAGATCTCCAGATTTACTCAAACATACCATAAGCAGGAATCCAACCAGAAATAAAATTTAATAGACAACTGAAAAATACTCAACTGATGTTGAGAAAGACAAGGCCATAGCATAAAATTTGAATTCATTCTTTTCACTAATACACAAAGAATGAGGAGGAGGAGGGAGCAACTGTCTCATATTAAAGTGTCAGATGTCAGAATAGTTCAATAGAATACCTTGTAGTAAGACATCAATACAATTTCTTAACTAAGAGAACTAAGGAAATTCAAATACCAAATTGCTGAAGTACTGACTATGGTAACGAATCTGTCAGTCAAATTAGCCTCTCTGAAGGGCAGCAAGAGGTATTCAGATATTTCTAGGTGCTTGATTTCAAAACTGAGACTATAAATAAATTCTATGAGAAAGATAGGCTTACTAGATAGTGAAGTAACTATAATACATTGGAAAAGGTCAATGTGCTTTACGTAAAGGGAATGTGATTTGCAACAAAATTTTTGCTTCTCAGATCTGCTGGAGTCCTTTGACAGAGTCAGTGGTGTGGGTAAAAGATATGTTTAGAATAGTGAGTTAAAATCTACAGCAGACTGTGAAGACCTGCAGGAATATCTTGTGATATTAACTCTGGAAATGGGAATGAAATGGCAGATAAAATTCAATGCCAATGAATGCAAAATAATGCATTTGGTGGGAGAAACACAATAACCCTACTATAGATGCACAATAATGAGCTCTGAAAGATCTTGTAGTCATCATAAGTAGATTTTTGAAAGCATCGGCTGAATGTTCAGAAGCAGTTAAAGTGGTAAATAGAATTTAGGATATATTATGAAGTAATAAAAAATAGAAATTGTTGTTATGACACCATACATGTCTGGTGAGTCTACGTCTTACAGATGTAATTTTGATCATCCCTGCTACAAAAAAGGCAGCAGAAGTAGGGCAGTTTCAGAGGTAGAAGATAAATCAGTTCAGAAATATGGAGATTAAAAATACTCTTCTCTTTAGAAACAAGATGGCTGATAGGAGGAGTGTATAACAGCATTACACAAAATCTCAAACAGTACAAATACTGTAACCAAGTAAAATTTACCTCATAGCAAAATTGACAGGGAACAGGCTTAAAAGAAATTAAAGAGAAGGTCTTATTTTAAATAAATATGATGTAGTTACAGTTTTCATGGAATGATAGAGCTCAATATAAGGGCTAGAATAAGAATTAGGACATTAATGTATGATAGGTTTATCAAACATCAGTAAAAGGAATTGTCCAGAGAACAATCTCAAGATCAAAAAGTCCTTAACTGCTGGTTACCAAAAACTCAGTTACTGTACCAAGAGAGGTGCAGATTTTTGTACTTCCTTTTAACCTTTCACTTGAATCATCCACTGTACATCACTTCTGAGATCTAGTGAGGTTTGCTGGGTTTGATACAAGAGAGATTCTTGCCAGCATTTTCATTCTCTTTTACTGGCCTTTGTACAAAACCGTACTTTGGTGAGTTCACCCCTTTAAATCAATGGTACTCATCATATTGAAGATATGTCATTGGACAGGAAATTTCAAAAGGCCTGTGGTAATTAACCCCAAAGCTTCTCCCTGCCTTAAAATTTAAGAATCATCAGTGTCTTTTCTACAACTAGTCAGAAGACTCTTGAGTTGCAAAGTTTCCTACTGTACAAAACATCCAGTTTGGACTATGTTTTTTTAAAAAATAAACATTTAAGACAGCTTTGTAATTTTTTAAGTAGGGCTTTTGTGAAGCATCTGAAGGAAAATCTGTTTTGATAGATAATTTACTGACCACATTATCTAAAGCCCATCCTATTCCTCACTGAGTTTTGTTTTAAATATGGGGAGAAATAAGCCAATTAAAAAGTGCATCCTGTATTTGCCATACTAAACTTACTAAATAAATAAGAATATGTTGAAATAATATGAATTTAACTAACCTGATAAGATTCCATTCACTAAAAAAAAAATTAGAAGCTAGAAAGCAACATCCATGTTAATGAGAGGAAGAGATTTTTGTCTATGTTTGGGATTTTCCTTCCCTGGATCTTTTGTCTAGTATTAGAGTCTCTAAGTGGCTGCAACAATCTGCCTTAGAAATAGCTTTATTTAAGTGATGAGCAGGGAATTTTTGAGTTGGATTATGCCTTCCAAAGCACAGATGTATGCCTACACATTGGAAGAATGGGAGGTTCTTACGAAATCTGTTCTTGTCATCTCTGTGTTTAAATTGTCAATAATTTCAAGGAAACATAAAAATATGGCAAGTGCAACTTATAGGTCTGACATGAATATTGGGGAGCAATAAATTTCATTGATGATGAAAAGAAATTTCAGAAAGTAACTTGATCATTTGCTCTCAGGGCACAATCAAACAAAATGTATTTTAATTTCACCAAGCATGTGGTTGCATATCAGGGACAGAGGAGCAAAATAGTTCTTTGCAGAGCAGTGACTGTAACCGAGGAAGCAGGAAAAGAAAAAGTTTTGGAATATAGCAAGAAGGAGGAAGAGATAATATTTCTTACATTTTCTTAAATATGAACTAACCATTCATGCTCACACTCCCCACAAAGGTCAATGTGATTTTTGATTATAGAAATAGGAGAGTTCCCAAACTAGAGAGACTTCTATGCTACTGTAGAAACATACTGAAACATTAGCAGTGTATTTTAGCAATATCTTTAATGGTAAAGAAAGGTCCACATTTTTTAATCTTCGTGGAGATAATTATTGAAACTGGATGATGTAGAATTGTGCAGTCTCAGCCAGAAACAAGTTATGGGCAGGAATAATTGTTTCTTTTGGTAAATCCATACTTCACATATATTTATATATATGTCATAATTTATAGAGATAATATTCACAGAACCCTTCTAAACAGGTTACGTTGACATGGATATTTATATAGAATTTTAAAAATACATTATCTTCTCTTGTTTTTATGATATGTATTTATTTTTCAGATTGTTTTTATCATGCTATAAAACAATAAAATATTACTGAAACATAAATACATATATCTCTGGGAAAATGAATACTGAAAAAGTAAATTTATGCTATTAAAAGGCTGGGTCCGAAATTATTTATTAATTTGATAACATGAAAACAATCTTTCCTCATTTCCCTTTTGTTTTTGCTATTGCACTGCCTTGCATGTCTATGTATTTTGTCTTCTCAGCGTCAGCCATCACTAAAACTTAATGATATTGATGAAGTAAATACTGTGCTGCAAAGTTTCCGCTGAGGGGGCCCCATCAGTGACAGACGTTAATTCAGAAATGCGTGCTGGGACTATCCCTGTAGGATCACATACCCATGTTTCCTTTATTTTGCTTTTTGCTTGAGCTCGGCTGCTCTTCAAACCAGCTTTCTGACCTTACCTGTAAAGATTTCAATTTTGTCTGGAACAAAACTAGCAATTCAACCAATTTGACTGCCTCATCTCCTCATTGCCTTTGGATAATGAAAGCTTCCAGATATGAACTCTCCAATTGTGTGAAAAAAAGAGCTCCTTAAGTTATTGGAATCACTTTGGATTCCCGAGTTCACAAAATGACAACATCATGTACAATTTCTGAATTTAGCAGCTGAATATCATAAATCATAGCTACTTAAAGTGTACCTGATCAGTGTGTTTGAGACTTTATTTGCTGAAGCTCTGTCGAGAGCTGATTTTGTCAAGCTAGGTAAAATAGACAATAAAGAGATTCGTAGGATGATCATCTGTAGTGCAGGAAAATATCTGTTCATTATCATTTTTACGTATATGTTCAGAGTCACAAGCTCAACTGCTACTAAATGAACTACATTCTTAGTTTGATAAAAAGGAAGGGTTGGAAAAAAAGAGGCAAAAACATGTAATCTCCAATTTGTACTACCACACTTTATTTACCAAAATCATTTTTGCTTGCTGCTTTCCACTAAGGCAATGCTGATTCAGCATCATTAGACTCTTGATTATGTTATTGTTTTTTAGGTCTTTGGAAAAGGTGATCTACTAGCAGCTGAGGCCTATATGCTGATCTATATCTGCCAAATAGCTGTTCTGTTCTCATTTATTCCCCTGTGCCCATTCCATGGCTCTTACTAATTAAAATGAAATTCTGGAATAAATAACACATCAGAAGACTAAGGGACTTTCTATAGCTAGAAATTAATCACATTTTATTCATTATGCTGAATATATTTCCCCAAAAATGTTTAAGTTCTAAGAACAAACAAAGATCTCATTCTAAGACCTTCAATATTTACTAATGTAACTTCAAAGTTACAAGCGTATGAAAACATTAAAGACAGGCCCTTTGTGTCATGCAGTTACCAGGACTGATTTTGAGGCTTTCCCTGAATAACCAGAACCAGTGAAGGTGATGCCTTTGGGGCTCTTTGTGGATATTTCCATGACAGATTTGACGTAAATGTAAATAATAATAACAATGATAATGCTCGGATCACCACTCTGAATTAATTGTAAAATATATTAAAAAAAGCCAACAAAACTTAGAAAGCACTTTTAAATACAATTACAATGTCAGCAAGCAGTGAAAAAGCAAGAAGCTGGCTGAAGATATGTTTCAATGTAGCTAAAGTCAGCAAATATTTGCATTTTGTATGTTGATAACCCACTGAATACTTATCCAATTTTAAGTACAAAAGATGAGATTTCTGGGTTGCCTGGATACACTGAGATTTTCTTCAGTGATGATCCAACGTGTTTCAGATTATTATGAACAAAAGATCAGGAAATTGTATGTTTCATTTTTGAAATATTGGTCACACAAGCATGCCCCTGCTTGCCTCCAGTAGATCCAGGCTGAAAGACAACAGAAAATTTACTTCCTTTTCAATGCTACTTTTATTCATTTTTCTTCCTGCTTGTCTCTTTTTATTTACAGTCGGTAAAGCTTAGCCTCAAATGCTTTAAAAGTTTCTGTTACACGCTCACCTATCTCATTTCAAGGTTTTGATGAAGATATACGACAGTTCCTGATGCAGTTTAAGTGACCTAATTCCAACCATTGCAAAGGTTCAAGAAAATTATGTTTTCAGAAGAAAAAAAAAAAAAACAATTTTCCTATTCCCATTCTTTATTGGGAGTATATGCACCATATAAATGGCTGTATGACCTCAGGTTAGGATGTGGCACAACACCTTCTGTCTGCTTGGGGCAGTGGTTTGCTAAAGGCCACAGGAACTTTCCCACCAACAGGAATACCTCCCAAACCAATTTCACAGGAAATTCTCAGGGCCTGATTCTCAGGATCTGATGATATGCCTAAATTCTGTGAACAAAACATATGCCTAAATTCTGTGAACAGCCAGATTTGGCAGGTATTCTCAAGTGTAAGTACAGCAGGCACCAAATAGCACACAAAGTGTTTGTACAGAAGACTTCATTAAGGTGCACAGTGGGTTTTCTCTCAGGAAGTGGCAGCCAGACAGAGCACCACTGATACTACTAGTGTTTTACGTAATTACATCACTCACCCAAGCTGTGAAGGCCACAATTCATTCCCTTCAACTGTCAGGACGGATTAAAGTTTGCACCTAATAATGCTTCTACAGGTGCTTCTTGATAACTTTTTTCTTTTGGATTGGGGATGTGCTTTAGAGAGCCTTTCCTTGTGTCTCCATACAGAGCCCTGCGGACAATGGTAACAGCATTGCCATTCCAGTGGGCTCCTTTGAAAGTCCCCAAGTGTTTTTTCTCTTGCCCCTTTGCGTGGTGAGAAACTAGAAAGCATATTCCAAGAGTACCTTTCTCGCCTCCAATTACTGATGCATTCAGTCCTTCAGGGCCAGGCTACAGCTAGCCTGAAATAAAATTCTGAAAAGCATGTACTGTGCAGGCCAGCCCTCAGCACTGTTCCCATCTCCTGCTGCTGGGCTGTACTACACAGCACAGCCATAGCCTGAGAGGCTGGCAGGCACCTCATTGCACGTGACCTGAAATTGTTTCGTGTCACAGTGAAGAGCTGAGAACTTATTTTGCTGGAGACATGAACATGTGTGCCCCCAAGTCTATAAGGTAATGGTTACTGTACTTCAAATGAGGCTGTGATCTGAGTACCCATTTTTTTCTAAGAGAATTGTCTATTTTGATAGTGTCAATTTAACTGCAGAGTGTGGGTTAACTTCTGAACACTTTCTGTTCCAGCAGAAACTGTCATGCTCTTGGACTTTCATGTAGACTATTGTTTTGTATTGTTTGAGCACTCTTTGTTTCAAATAAACAATGGCAGAATTAATATCTCCAATAATGTCTCCTTAAGACAGAGATAGTTATTAAATACAATAAATGACAAACCAGTATTAAGGTTGCAATAGTCTTGGGGTGATTATAAGAAGCATTTACATAAGACTATAATATAGATTATTTTCAGGAACATGAAGAGATAGTACTTAATTTCCAATGCACCAGAATAGTTTGAATTTTTTTCAAATTTTCTCTTCTTTGAAATCCAGAGTATCTCTTTCTAAATGTAAAACATAATTAGGAGAGGCAAAATATAAAATATGAATAAGACCTTTCCTTCCACCAGAATAGAATACTTTGTGATTTCATCCAATAGAATAAAATAGAACAGAACAGAACAGGATGGACTGTTTCATTTAAAAGGGATCTACAATTATCATCTAGTCCAACAGCCTGACCACTTCAGAGATGACCAGAAGCTAAAGCATATTGTTTAGTGTGCTGTCCACATTCCTCTTAAACACTGACAACCTTGGAACATCGACCACTTCTCTAGGAAGTCTGTTCCAGTGTTTGAACACCGCCTTGGTAAAGAAATATTTCCTTATGTCCAGTCTCAACCTCCACTGGTGCAACTTTGAACCTTTGAACCATTCCCATACTGGATATCAGTGAAGAAGAGTTCAGTCCTTTCCTCTCCACCACATCAGTTCCTTAGGAAGCTGTACACAGCAATGAGGTCACCCCTCAACCTCCTTTTCTCTGAACTGAACAAACCCAAAATCCTCAGCCTTTCCTCACAGCAAAGGCCTTTCAGCTATTTCACCAGCTTTGTTGCCCTCCTCTGGACCATCCCATCCCTCTTAAATTGCGAGGCCCAGAGCTGCACATAGTACTCAAGGTAAGGCGGCACCAGTGATGAATACAGTGGGATAATATCTCTATACTGTGCTTTTAAGGAGATAAAAATTTCTCAGACCATTTTCTTCATCATGGAACTTACTTGCCCTGACCTGTTTCAGTGAAAAATACTGGAATAAAATATGCAGAATAAGTAAGAGAGGTTATAGATATTCATAAAGAGGAAATTGGAAAAAAAGTGTGATGGATAAGAAATACGGCAGATGCACACATGCCAATCTGCCAAATTTATGTGCTGTTGTGTAAGCTCTCAGCACCCAATAAATATTTCTATTCACTGATGGAGAAAGTAAAAACTTGATTCACAACATCATTCTACATTAAGAAAATACTACCACTCAGAATGGCTTTTTGATTTAATTACAGTGAGATCAGTGAAAAATAGATTGAAAAATCACAGGCACAGGTATAAAAGTTCTTTTGCTGTGTTTACTCTCTGCAGTACAGAGAGTTATTGCTTAGGTTTAACTGATGATTAATTGATGAGTCAATATTTCATCCACACTGCTCTTGCATCTTTATGGTGATAGGAATAATGAAGTTCTGATACAGCAACTGGAACATCTAATGGCTGTGCATTTTCATGGCACTGGGTCAAATATTACTTGCATAGCCATACAACTACGGTAAGTAGGAGAGAGTAATGAGTATTAATAATTAAAATATCATATCAAACCATTCTACTTACATTCCTGCAAGGGGAGGAGGATCAGATCAGTCTGCCTTGAAAAGGATAACCTAGCTGAAGTAGAAATGGCAGGAACTCTTGCCTTGCTTTCTGAAAGTAAATTGACATCAACTGATGTGATCTAAATCACATCCAGCTTGTATGTGGTCTCCATGGCTGACCAAGCCAGCATACTGTAAACTTCCTTGCTACAGTCTGCTTGACAGAATAAAAAAGTCACTTCTGGGATTGCTTTCTGACGTGCAGAATTATTCTCAGTTCTGCAATCCCTTAGGTAAAAGCTTTTATCCTGTCTGAGTCTTCAGTTCCAGCCTTAAAAGTAGGTATTTATACATATGTATCTACATTTGCTTGTCAGAAAAACAAGACCTCTTGTCTCCAGAATGTGAAAATATTCAAATTAAATGCATTATTAAAGCAAAATATTACATTAACAGTGTTTATTTTTATGGTTGCATATATTAAATTATTAAACATTTAATCTCATAAAAGTCAGTGAGAAGCACGCTGTCACTTTCTCCAGTGAAGTAAACAATTGAAAATGTAAGACTTTCAATTGAATTTAACATTTTCAAAGGCAACTCCTTTTTTAGATCATGGCAAGAAAACAGTGACTGATCAAACTATTCTGCATGAATGAATACAGTTCAATGAAGATGAAGATATCCTCTAATTTAGAAATACTGATTTTTCTTGTAGCTGAAGCCTCTGCGACCACTCCCTGCAACAGCTAAATTAAATACCATTTAAAGTAATTACGTAAAAAGGCAGTATATTTTCATTGGCTATTTTATTATTATCACAGTTGGGACATGTAAAGGAGAGAAGAGAGAAGACGCTGCCATTTCATCTGTTCAATGCCAGGAAAGTCCAAGTGATAGAGACTTAGTTAATTATTGTATTATATTTTACATCCAGAAAAACCCTCTATCAACAGACCGTTAATGGAGTAAAATGCAATATCCAACAGCTGGAAAATAAAAGTGGTTTTCTGCTTATGCTCCAATCTGATAATTACTCCATGCACTTGAGGGAAGAGAGAATTTGAAACACCTTGAATGTTCCCAAAAAATGAAAATACTTCTCCTTAATAAGATACAGTGCTTGAATTAAGTCTGTGAAACTACTTAGAAGGTAAGAGACGTTAAACTGCACATAACTGATGAAAACCAATGGGAAACAAAATTCAGATCAGGCAAATAAAAGTACACCCTCTAGACCAAAAAAGTGGTCCAAACTGCAGGTGCTCAGAAGATGAGAGCACATCAGATCTCACTTATCTAGTTGCAGAGTACAGATACGTTCCTGATGGTCTTTCAGGATTTACCATTAGGTCACATTGCCAATCAAACCAAAGTCATGGACCTGATCAGGGTGGACTTTCAAGTCTTAGACTGCAGATAAATGAAATGGTTATAATGGTCATGTCTGGTCCTGAAACTCATGAATCTTTTTTCATGTCACAGTTAAAAACAAAAGTGAAGAAATCTGTCTCTTTGCACACCCTAATTTGCCTAAAATTATGAACCATCTGATGTTCTCAAGTTTTGAATCTCATGGCTGATAATGGTTTGTGTGTAGTATTTCATGGTTTTAATTTCTCAGTAAGGACAGTTTTAAGGAGAAGTGGAGCATTCACAACCTTCCCCCATCTCTTCATTCCCTTTGTTTTCATTACTCCCTTTGCTTCCTTATTCTCCTCTTCCTTTTTCTCACCTTTATTTGGAGAAGTGACAGGAGAAATAAGCTAAGGAAGTGAATTTTTTTGCTTTGCTCTGAAGCCAGGGAGGTTTGTGTTCATCCTAAACTCTCTTGGTAATGAGTTGCCAAGCCTGCCGCTGAACAAGGCATCCTCAGCTCCTATGGACTTCCCTCTCATGATTGACAGCTTCATCACTCCTAAGGAAAGTAGCTGTCATGGCACAGCTTTGTTGCGAAAAATACCAATAACCCCAAAACCAATAAGACAAATAAAACTGGACTTTCTAGCATGTCTGGAGGTAGTACCTCAGATAACACATATTAAGTTAACACATATTCACACTGAATAGAAACCAATGCAAATGTCCTTATGGCACATTTTTCCTGGAACATATTTGATGGAAATAAATGGGAAGTTTTTGTGCATTTTTTTTTTTAATCAATTAAATACATCATTATGAGCTGGAAGAGATATCTACTCACACGGGCCAAATCCTTGACTAAGACAATGCTATTTTTATGTCTTCATTTCCTGAGTGCAGCTGCACCTCCAAGCCAAAAGAAGGAAACCTGTAAAAGTAAGTCTACATTTCAGTTTTTAAATTTACATTTGAGACCCTAGTAAAGAGCCACTTGGGGGGTTTATTTGAAAGTTTGAGTTGGTGGAAATGTTTTACTTTTGTGACCCAGAAAAATCCTTCAGGCATCCAAATTTAGGTGTGAATGTCCTTCCTCAGAACTTTTGTTTAGCTATGAATTTGTTTAGATGGCTTGAGGAATTGATAATTTCATCATAGAAGTTGCTTCAGTTTATCACCAGGTAAAGTGATTAGGTAAGACTACGTAAGATTTAGTATCTGTTTTAGACGCCTTTTGTTTATAGACACATTACAGCCAAAATAATTAGGATTGAACTGAGCAAATTCCCCCCCTCCCCCCCCCCCCAAAACATTTACTGCTGCAAATAGCTAAGGAAACGGCTTAATGTACTAAATTTTTTATAAATTCTATTATTTCAAACAAATCAGCACTTAGCATTTTCAGGGCCATTTGTCTTTGTTTAAACATTTTTCTCATGTTTTGTAACAGGAATTTTTAATGCTCAATTCCCAGTGCCACATCCCTCGCCATTTCAAACTATTATTTCAAGCCTTTGCGCGGCAGCAGGGTGGCCAAGCAAACATTTTCCCCAGAAGCAGCAGCAGCAGCAGCAGCAGCAGCAGCAGCAGCAGCAGCAGCAGGATCATCAGCAGTTGGTGGCCCCTTGGCAAGCTGGGCAGGCAGCTGAGGGGCCAGGGCTGCCAGCGATGCCGCGGCGATGCTGATGCAGGCTGCTGCACCCTCTGCTACCCCTCTAATCCTCCCACAGAAGACTTTGCACTCTTGTCCCTGTTTCACTGCCAAGGGGTTTCGACAAGCCATTAGAAGATTTTTTTTTTTTTTTTTTGGGGCAATAAAAATGGTCACTGATCGGTCATCATAATCTCCTTCCACAGTCCCAGGCTTAAAGGCTTGCCCTCCTTGAATGTTAAACTTTCTTTGCTCAGTAAGAAGGCAGACTGTCTGCCAAGGAAAAAAAAAAACAAAAAAAAGTTGTTTTTGCGCACTCTCACACATGACCCATATATTTGTGACTAGGTTTTCAATGATGCCCCGAGGAGCCGTAATGCCTGCGGTTCACTGCCACCTGGAGGAGTCAAGTTAACCTGAAAGAGTCTCTACCTCCAGTGTTTTAACTGCTCAGAATGGCTTTCAGATTAATTGGCACCACTGTCAGAGAAATTAGACTGGAAGCTAGGCCTAAATATAAATAAAGTTGTGTGTGTATGTGTGGTTTTAAATCATGATTTATTAAAGAAACAGAGAATTGATATAAATAAAATATTACTTCCCTTCTCAGTAAGCCATGTCCACATTGCCTTATTACCTTTAATCATGAAATGCAAACACAGCTGGAATTTTTAATTTCTCCACTTTCCTAATTTTAAAATGGAACTATTTATTTATTATTATAAATAATATTCATGGGATATGTAAAAATCTAACCTTTTATAAACTGTGCTGTATTTTGTTTACTTAGTCATTTGCACGTTCAATCAACTTTAGTGAGAGCTAAAGCTTTGTTGTGCTCTTGAACATTCAGATTTCAATATGAAACCTCTGGCTATCTAATATTGTGAAAAAATTAATACTGTTTTCTAGGATGATGATATATGGTCCAAAAAAAACATTTCCTCGTCGTTCCAGAGATATTGAAAGTAGGGGGTTACATCTAAGAAAAAATCTCTTCCTATTTTCTCTGATATTTTGCCAATTAAAAGCACTTTCTCTTCTGATGGTATAAGGTTGTGTACACACTCCTATAAGTGCTTTTTAAAGAGTATATTTACTTAGTAAATATTACTGAGTTCCAACAGCAGTTTATAATTCAAATCATGGACTGGAGCTGCATTGATTCCTAATTTTAAAGTAAGATTTTAAACATATAATGTCAATCATTTATCTCTATAGCCAACGAAGAGTTTATATGGGAAAGTGCAGATGCTTCCAGCCAAGCATACTGGAAGGCAGCTCAGATGAGCTGGGCAGTGATTTGGTCAAAATCCCTCTGAGGGCTGTACACCCCTTCAAATAAACCTTTTAAGTGACACAGCATAAAAAGTCTGGCTTATCTCCCTTTTCACATGCGAGGTGCTGATGGGAAGGAAGGTAGAAATTAATTCTGATGCACACCTGTAGGCTGCTATTCTGCCTTAGGTCCTGTCTGAGTGGCAGTCTGGGGCAGGCACCCAGGTGTGGAGTGCCACGGGCTTGGGCAGCCTGGTCCTGCACACACTCCTGCCTCCAGCACACACCCACAAGGCCTTTCTGAACTATTGTGGAGCTACACAACTTGCAGGATTAAACCACACCAGTCTCCAAGTTTGCAAAATTGAGCTCTGACTCGTATAAGAGCAAATAGTACCATCTCCCACACTTCCCTTCTTCTGGCTGCAGTAGATAAATCTATTACAGGAACTAACTGTTCAAATTGGATGGTGCTTTTAGGCATTTTGTCCATAAATAGTCAGCAAACGCAGCAGTGAAGAAGATACTTTTCAAGGCTACAAAGAGATTATTTGACCAGACAGAAGACAGAAATTAAAAACACTTATAATTTTCTCATTAAAAAAAAACCAAAAGAAACCTGTCTTGCACAATGGAGTTTACATGAAAGTAAGATAAATAAGTTTTGCTGTGACATATTTTATAGAATTAATCAACAGGTCCTTTAAAAAATACTAATATTTTATTTTAAATCCCTCAGGTCTAATCTAGCTTAATATTTTATTTTATTTTAGAACTGTATGGTCTTACAAACTTTCATTTTGCCTATAAGAAGCAGAACTGTTGAAAGCATAACTACGACTGTTGTGCTCATTATCATGACACCTAACTTCTGACGTGACTGGAAGGTTTGAAACAAGTTGATAGAAAAAACATTTTCAGGATTCAGTGAACTGTAGTGTCTGGAAGGATTTCTAAAAATTAGATAATGAATGTTCCATTTCAAAATTCTTCTTAAACAACTAAATTTATAATCTGGATTTAAAAATTGCTGAGCACACTCTCAGTTCAGAAGAAAGCTTTTTAAAAATATACCCTGGTAAATTAAAGCAACCCTCTATCCATTAATTAGGGCTTAATTTCCTGCTGTATTTTTGGTTAAGATCTTAAGAGACATTATTGAAATCTTTATGACTAGGAGGACAACTATAATCTCTTCTCCACAGAAATGGGCCTTTCTGCTAGGTTTTTTACCTTAAATAATTTCTCTCAAGATCTTTCCTTCTTTACTGATCAGCTATTGCTCCATATATTTTTGTCATATTTTGGCAAGATTTTTCTTTCTATGAGCTTTCTCTTCCTCTTTTCTCACTGGAAAGGTTTCTGGTGTTTTTCTCCTTTACTCTAGACTTCTAAATTCTTTGTTTTTTTCATACATCCTTAATATCTTATTGGATCTACTTCTCCACTCCATTTCTTTCCATAAATTTTCATATATTTACTTTTTTCCCTACATTAATCTTCCCCCTCGTTCTCTGCACCTACTTGTTACCACTTGGCTTTATCTTGGGGAGCTGTCAACTCTTGCAATTTGCCATTAGGAGGTGTGTCATGAGTGTAGAAATAGTAGAGTTGTATTTAAGGTTAGTCGAATCAATTCTACTTAATGGTGATGAATAGACACTGGAAGGAGGGCCTGCCCCTGATCAGCTGGAACTGGGGGGCTGACTTTGCTCCTTTTCTACCCCTGGAAACCCTGAGTTACTGCAGTTTTAAGCAGATATCCTCACCTTGAGTCACAGCTGAAGAAAGCCACAGAACAGAGGGCCTTCACGCAAAGTCAAATATGAGGTGAAAGATAAAATAAATGCTGTAATGAAGTAGCCTCCAATTAATTCCCTCTGCTCACTTGCTAATAAAGATATTTTGCATCAGACAGATGAAAACATGAAGGTACTGGGGAGTTTCTTGAGGTCAGACTTTCCACCAGTAGATTTGATAATGTTAGGAACTGAGGGGATAAGAGGCAAGGTTTTTTCCTTCTTTTGAGGGAGAATAAAAAGCATGTACAAAATGCTATTGCCTAAGTGGAATGTTGTCACCTAAAGCTAAATTTAGAAGAATACTAGGCTTAATTGCTCTTTCGAAAATTTCTAAGGGAGCTTAGATAACCACAGGCAGTTCTTTGGCTTACTAATTTTTGCTCTTCATGGGGGAGCATTGTTAAAGTACGCAGGCAGGGGATCCTGGCCTGAGGTTTACTGAACAGAAAATGAGAAAGTACGGAACAGAAATTGTTGGAGATAACAAATAACAAAGGGAGAATCTTAAAAAAGGTACAGAACATGAGGAGTTGACAGGTTTTACAGACTGCTGGGGGAAGTTCTGTGAAAAATGGCAAGTCTTTGCAGATAATTAGAGGGGAGCATTGAGAACCTTTTGGGGAGTACGACCTTGTGTTGCCAGCAGTACCCAGATGATCTGAAGGACTAGTTACTAGCTGTAAAGTAGGGAATCCCTATCAGCCACATTTTCAGATTAAGCTTAATGCAACAAAGCTGGGTCTTTATTTATATTTAAATCAGTGTCATAAATAATAAACTTCTCTTTACTCTGCAGGTTTGTACTCTCAAAATCTATTTAATTTGTGTTTCTTGAAAGATAATCATGCTGATTTTACAAAAAAGTAGAAAAAAAATTGGCTGCTTAGATGCCTGTAGTTCTGACATATTGAAGTGTTCATAAACTGGAGCTTGTGATATCAAAGAAGATATTCTTCTTGGGTTTGGTGTAATATTGGGCTAGAAAGCAAAATTTGCCAGGAAGATAAATCTAACTTAAAATAGAGAAAATTATCAATAGCAGTTTATAAATGTCAATATTTTTATATATTGTGAATCATCTAGTGAATGGTGTCCCTCTTGTCCCACGGAAGGAGGGTTGAAACTAGACAATTTTTAAGGTCCCTTCCAACCCAAGCTATCCTATGATTCTATAATTCTATGAATCTAGCAAATTTTTAGATTTATTAATGTGTTTTTGTAATGGGTTAGGTACTTTGAAAGCTGCTGATTTACAGCATATTCTCTTGAGCAAAGCTCAGCTCCATGAATGGAGCAATTGCAATGCCATTTTATTGCCTGTGTTTCACAAAAGGCCTACCTTAGAGACCACAATAAATTATCAGTAATGAAACTTCTCTTGCCCTAATTTATGCAAACTCTGATCTGGACCTTCTGAATTATATGGTTCTGTAATACTTCAGCTGTACAGTTGGTTTGTGGAAGCCAGTCAGTTTTAATACACCTCTGCACCCTTAGAGCATCCAACACCTTTGACTCATTTAAGGTATGACCACTTGATTCCAATACATTCCATAATTTCCATGGCTATAGAAAATTTCAAGGTTTTTTTCCCTTAATCTCGATTCAAAAGTCAGAATGTTACCTGAAGAGTGTTTGTATTTCCTAGGCTTCTAATTAGTCTGATGTTAAAGAACAGTAAATGTCTTGAACTCATCTCATTAAGAATAAAGTTACACTTATCAAACTTTTAAAAGTTATCTGTATATCTGAATTTGAAGCAGATGTAGATACTGGGGAAATATATACAAGCTCATTTATTGAACATCTTTGTGTTTCTTATTAACTCAGTATTTCACCTTTGTGAAATGCATGTGCATACATGAACATGCTCACATTTCTGCACATGCTTATGCATATGTACAGGTATAAGAATACAGATATTCCTTTATGTACTAATTATTGGATCAAGGTTAAAGGATTCATACAACAGTATGCTCTAGAACGTTCTGTTTGATTATAAGATCACAAACATGTAACACCATCTTATGTTGTCATTGGAAACAGAGAATGTTATTCCAGTTTCTTAAGAATCGGCCTAAAGTTAATACAAGGCTCTTTAAGACTACCCACTGTAGAGAAGAATCATCATACATAGGGCTTACCCAGGTACTTTTGAACTTCTCTTTATGAATTGTTGTAATATTCAACTTTTCCATTACTCATATTCTTTACATATGAAGAATCTTTATTTTTAACAGCTGTGTTAGTGCTTGAAGCTATCCGGCTGGGTGTAAAGCTTGTAAAGCACTTTCAGATTTGAGAGCCATGTTTCTGTCAGCAGAAGTAGAAATACAGCCAGTGATCTCATTCAACTTCTATGTGATATTCTTTTCAGAGTGAAAAACCATTACAAAATGTAGCACAGTATTTATGACTGCCAGTCTCTGGTTAGAAAAGGTTCAGGGCTGGGATCAGAACAAATGATGAGGGTCAGGACTGAAATACATTCATTTTTAAGAATGCAATAGAAAGCTTGAACATCAGTTACTAAGGAGTACAGGTCACTGACTTTGACCATTCTGGACACAGATACCCAGAATGTATTGAAGAGATTGCAGTGCAAGGCATGAAAATAGATCCTGCTTTATATTGAAGGATACAAACCATTTTCAAGAATGTTGAATTAATTCAAACAATGAGAAAGCACAGAATAAACAAGAATGCCTATTTAATTTTCTCTCAGCCCTACTCTTATCAGCATCACCTAGGATACCCATGAAAAATGCATCTGCTCCCCGTTCTAAGTCAGCCCAGGTGCAAAAACTTGCAGAAGTTTGGAAGAAGGGGTTGCCTTCCACAGTAAGAGCAGATGGGATTTTGTTTTGGTTAGGGGTTTTGTTTCTTTTACTATCATTTACTTTATTCACATATCTTTTGACCAGAGGATTTGATTTAAAAGAGGCAGGTGACAGCATGTACCGAAGTAGTGCTCTATCACTACAGCCATGTACTGTACAGTACATTCCTCCCTAAGGAAATCACTGTATTGCAGAAAACTCAGGTAAATTATGTGGGCTGGAATATCCAGAATATGCTCAAAGTTCACTGTCATTCAAACATTTTTTTTAAAGAAAGACACTAAATATGAGGAGGGGCCTCTGAAGTATTTATCTTAGCATGATATTAATGTCTATTACTTTAAGTTCCTTGTCTTTTTGCCTGCTTCAGTGAAGAGAATGTTATTAGGCAAAATATTGTGAGCAGCAAAATACTTCTTACCTTCCCTAATTAGAATGACAGGCAGCATGGTTTTATGGACGTGAGATTGGTCTAGAGTTCAGGATACTTAAACCTCTCTGCCATTTGTGATCAAGAGGGTTCAAAGATGTGGATCACTGCATATGTAAATAATCAATATTTCTAAGAAACTCTAAATTCCTCAGCTTCTACAGAATAGAAGGAGAACATTTTCCAATATTTTTCAGAAGAGGAATAGAAATAAACTTTGCTTTTGGTTTTTGGGGTTTTCTTATTTTTGGCTATTTTAAGATTACTCCCAAGCTTTTCCTTTTTTAAAACAATTAAACAAGAATGATGTGATAATATTAAGTCCATTAAAAAAAAACAGAAATAAGGAAAGAAATATGAAAAAAAACATTATTCTAAACCATATTCAATCCAGCCAAATGAATACATTACATGCATTAATTCATCCAAAGCATCACAGACAACACAGAAGAGATCTAAATATGTGGCAAATATAATTTTTGGGTCACAATTTTTGTTTCAAATGCTCCTTTATTTTGATAGTATACCTTATGCTAATAATATGCCCATAGGATCTATTAATAAGAATGTTTTATGTCTTATAACCCTTATTTTGATATGAGCAATATATTTCTTTTGGTGCATAATAATATCTTGAGCAAAAGGAAAATCTGTGTTTAAAAATAAGTTTCATACAGTATAATTGAAAACTTTCTAAATCCTGTTGTTTCAATAACAGTTTTTGCTTACTACCAATTTAAAAATGATATATTTTAGTGTTCATTGAACCCTGCTAGCTCATAAAATATCATCCTCCTTCTATTCCAGATAATGTTATATCCTGACTAGGACAAACTTACAGCCTAAACATTCACCATTTCTACTTTAGAGAAATATAGTATAATAGAAATAAAATAGTTATATAGCATATTGATTCAAATAACCTCACTTACTTTGAAGTGACTGAATAATGCTTTTCACTCTGGTAAGTGGTGAAGACTTGTTAAACTCATGTGGGAGTTAGTCCTGAAAAGGCAAGATTTTTTTCTCTTGGTAGTGAGATTTTTGGTGGAGGTGGTGCTGGTTTGGGTTATTTCTGTCTTCATGAAGCATTTGCTAACAGACTATAATGCAAACGCAATTAAAGTATATAAAAATCCAGAACATATAAATACATAAAAATATGTAAAAATATATAAACTAAGATAATGAAATACAATGGTAAATTTCAAATTTTATAGACGCCATTAAAATAGCTCCTGTTCTTCACATTTCTCAGCTACAAGCTTGGACTTTTTAACTGTGCAACAACTAAAGTCTTGGAAATATACATACATACAACTTTACTGAGATAAGTGAAACAATCTACTATGATGGAACTCACTGAGAGCATGAAATTACTTGCCTGTAAAAAAAGTATATTTGAGGATGTTCAGTCTTCTTACCCCTGTAAGAGAATGATTTTTCAGACTTACACAGATGTTAGAGGTTTTTTGGCCAGAAATTAAAGCAACAGTTCTGACCAAAACTTAGTAAACTTCTGCTCAATGGAGAAACACTGAGACAGGGAAGAAAAAGATGGAAAACTTTCAGAAGGGATAACTTGTCACAAAGATGTCTAAAGAGAAAAGATACAGCTATGTGAAAAACAGAGTTCAGGCTCCATAAAGAGTTCTTTGGAAATACTTGATTTATTTGAAATATAACAAATTTGACATGCCAAAAAATGATGCTAGAAGGAGTTCACTGAAGATAGTGAAATGCTTTGTTTCTAAAAATTGATTCCAGTAAAACATTTTCAAAATGTCACTGTGTTTACATTTCAGAATGCCATTTTGTAGTAAATTTTCAAGTAAAATATCAAAATTTTTAGCTGAAAAGTACATTCTCAACATTAAGAAAAGGAAAGAAAATCGGTTATTTTGTCCAAAAAACCACTATGAGGATAAAAAATGGAGAATAACTGTAGAGATTTATCTGTACTTTGAAAAAATCCAAGACAATTGTTGTATTCTGTGAAATATATAACCACTCTAAATACCTTAAAGTCATTGTGGAGAGATAAGTAAATTATATGTTGTGTTGACACAGACCTGATAATCAAATTGTGTAAATTGTATGTACAGGAGGTTTACACGTATTAATAACCATGGTATTCACATCCTGCTCTTCTTTGGTGCACATTTACACCGAGTTTTTTGAGAAAATTTTTTCCCAGAAGTTTATTTTACATGCTAACAGTTATAGCCAGAGTACTGATGTTCTCCTAATTGATACAGTACTATGTGGCCAGTGGAGCTACCACATACTCTGAGTTTCAAACTGTTGGTATTAAACTATGAATAAATATGTGGTTATCAGTCATATGAAAGACAAAGAAAAATAATTCCTCAAGAACATGTATTATTAAGCACGAATAAATTGCTGTGAACAAGCCCTCTGACACACATCTAACCTTGCCTGACAGTAAGAACCTTGTTAAATGAACAGATCCTCACACATACATTGAGAATCAGACATATTTTGCTCTGTGACCCCAACAGAAAGAGAAAACACTCTTTCTGGGAGAATATGATTATTTATATCTTTATCTATTTTCTCCTCCTTTGTCTTCCCAGTAAAATTGCTGGTGAAAGCACACTTGGATAATGTAATCAATCTTGTAGGTATTTAATGAGTTCTTTAATTAAGGTGATATTTTATGATCCATGTATGGATTGCATAGTGTTATTTATTGATATTATTATAATATACAATAAGTACCCATTTAACCAAATGTACCAAAAGGCCAGTATCTGACCTACACAGCTTCTGTTATGAGATGATAAAAGAACAATAATGAAGGCACAAGCATTTAATTCTGCTTTCTAGTTCAAAAAACTGGAACCCTTAATATTCTTCTCTCATTACATTAATGGTATTGTTTGTTGATAATAACATATTTAATCTATCAACAATCACATTTCCCTGAAAATGATAGCATGCTAGATCATCTCTCTTTCAGGTTAAATGAAGGAATAATTAAATCTTCCTATTTGATGGTAGCTGAAAGAATAGAAGCCTCTGATAGAATCAGTCCTTTCATAAAGAGACGGAAACAAGATTCTGGAAAAGCAAAGCTGTTTCTGGGACAGATAACAAATGCTACAGCAAAGGAATTTCCAAGCTGTAGGGAACATCTCAGGGGTAAAGGACTGAAAAGATAGGAAAAGTGAGTTTAGCTGAAGGAGGAAACAAAAAAAAATACTCTTTTTGACAAACATTTAGCTAAAAACACTGCATAAACTTCTGCAGAATGAAATGTGCCTTTTGTAGTTTATTCCATCTCTATCCAGGGACACAAGAAATATTCTGGGAAAAAAATATCCAAAATATGTTACTGAATGTATAAATCAATTTCACCTCTGATTTGAAACAGATTTTAAATATTAGCTAATCAATCACAATACAAGCATCTCTGTTACACCTGTTGAGGGAGAGTGGTTTCTTACCTTACACTGTGTACTCTGTGTACTAAAGCATGTCAGATAGGTGTCAGAGGATCACTTTGTAGTTTTCAAGCACTTAGCAGTACACTTAGGTGACTCTGGAAAAGGAATACTATTTGAAATAAACAGGAATTTTAGAGGTGCCTATATCCATTATTTTATACACAGTGTAAAATTCCACTGGTAGCTGGGTTTCACTGGCAGAAATGTCACCATGTGTGTCTGGCAAAAACTCAGAGGTAAACAGCCTAAAAAATACTTTGTAGTAAGAGCGGTGGAGAAATTGATGGGATCTGTATATCACTGGAAGTTGAAACAAAAACTTTACATGAGAAACTCTTAAAACACTAACATTCCCTCTTCCTAACCACTCTGAATAGAGGAACAGAGAGCATGAGTGGGACATTGCTGCTGACTGAAAAGTCATGTTGTGCATGCTCAGTGGATGAGTTGAGACCATTGGAGATTAAGACTACCACTGATGAAAATCAGTAGTGCTATTGCATGTTGCTTATATATCAGTTACATTTGGCTATAGTTGTGTGTTGTAGCTGCAGCACAGCCAGTGGTCACCACAAATGTGATTTCTCTCTGACATGGTCTATAGACAAGGTAAGCACACCAGAGTAAAGAATGCTGGACACCCAAAGACCCTGTAAATGAAAAGAAGGCCAAAGAACACATGTTGTCATAATACCTCATGGACATCTGTTTTCCCAGCAGCACAATTAGTGCTGTAACATAGCAGAAAAAATATTCTTTAATTACTATTTTCCAGCAGAAAGCACATACTTATGCAAAACTATCAAAACCTGTTTGTTCAGGATGCCAATTTTTGTCAGCTTTGACAAGTTCTTAGTGTAGAACTGAATTTCCTGGTGTTATGAGTTGATTACTGGCTCAGTTGGAGCAGCCCTGCTCCCTTCTTCTGTGCCTTACTCAAAGGGCAGGGGATGTTCAGATTTAACTCCAGTCATGGGAAAACAAATTACTGATTTTGCCAAGACAGACGATCCATGCTTGCCATTTCAGTTAGGAAGATTGATTCTTTCTGTCCTTGGTGTCTTCTTCAACCACAACTGGCTTTGCTGGATCCTGCCTTATCATTTCTGCTTGAGATGTGGTCTCTGAGAGGGACATGTGGTCTCTGAGAGATTCCTTAATAAAGAAAAAAAAGAAAAAAAAAAGGCGATTAGTTCAAATTTTATTTTTAAAAAGTTCAGATTTTTCAAAGTCTTGTGCATTTGAAGAAACACTATCTACATTGAGTCTACTCTCCAGTTCAAGATCAGTTAAATGAACAAGCTAAGTATAAGAGTTCTGTGGAATCTAAGTGTAATATCCCAAGGGACAAAGTTAACATGAAAAAACCCAAGCACAGGAATACTTAAAGTTTCTGCTGTTTAATACAGTTTAAAAGGGATAACACACAGAAGTCTAGGTAAAATTCCAAATCTAACTTCAATTTGATTAAATTCTTGTTTCAAGTAAGTGGATTGTCTATTCCCTTTTGAAAAAGAGAAGTATGCCAAGCTATATTTAAAAGCTTGAAGGAAGAAGTCTTTAAAAAATATGATAATTTCTGAAAGTGATCCCTATGTTCATATTTTCAAGGTTAAATATATTCTCTGAAGGAGAGGTAACAGCTTTCTAAGACTGATTTATGACCAACTATGGTTTTAGTATTTACATTAATGTCATAAGAGATTCCTGTAGCAAAGAAGGCAGTGCCTTTTTTGGCATGATCTAATGTAGTCTGTCTTTCCAGGAAGTTTTGTTTGCATTTAATGATGTGTAGATTTGATTATTTTTAATTAATAAGATTGGTATAAGATAGAATGTAAAAATTCATTGCATTTCTGGACAAATTTTCTCTTTGCAAAATATCCTGAACAAACATTCTCAAAGCAAAAGCATAACCTACAAGATTCTTGCTCATATTGGTTCTCAGCAATCCCAATTAAATAGTGCAGCACTATTCCCACCAGCACGACTTCGTCCTGTTGTCATAAGACTATATCCACAGTTATATAAATATATTTAACAAAATGGGGTGTTTTTCCCCCTAAATCTGGCTTTACTATATACCCTGATTTTTGTTGCTTTAAAATAACTTCTGGCAATAATTTTTGCCATTGATTTTATACACATACCAATATATGTTAAATTAAACACTTCTAGCAACTACCTTCTGGCTAGCTCCATTATCCCAGCCATTGGGCATAAACTGTAAAAACTGGATCATAGAAAAGTAATGAAAAGGAAAATGCAGAGGTGAACAGAACAGCATTCTGCCTTATAAAATTACCTGGAGGGTTTGGGGTTTTTTGTACTGGAGAAATTTTTTTATTTATTAGACCTGTTCATAATGTTTTAGTGAAAGCTGAAATATAAGATCTGAGAATATATAATTTATTCTATTTATATCTGCATGGATATTTAAAAAGTTATGCTGTTTCCTACTAAGTATTGCTTGGTTGACTTATTGACATTGTTCTTGGAAGAAAATGGGAATTATCTTTTGCTTACGCAGACAAAGCAAATCAGTGTTGATTTTCTATCAGAGATGTTTTAAAAAACCACATGTAAAATTTCAAACACAATATTCTTAATAGGTGTTTTATCGGTTTATGAAAAGGTCCAAGTACAAAAGTCTAAGTAGAAAAATTTTCTTCCTGTATACTTAAAATATCTCCATTTGACCAAGTAAGAACTCTTCACAGTGTTTGTTAGTATTTTTTTCTCAATTTTTAGTAGGCAAACATAAAACCCCATCCTGCTGCTCAGAAACAGTTTCTGTGGAATTGAGGACAAAAAAGGATCCCAGCCTATCAGTATGCCCTCTAGTGCCTAGTTTCATTTTTTGAGTAGTCCTATTTATTTCAGTAAATGATATGAATATATAAAATTCTTCTCAATCTCAAGCACCTGTTGAAACCGTGATCTACGGGAAGCAGCTGGTTCAAGAACTTTTCCTACATTGTCTTTGCAATACAATTCTCTATATAACTTATCATATTCTACTAGTATAGCCCATCTAGTCTAGTCAATTAGTTTCTCTAACATATCTATTAATAATGCAGATACTAATTAAGAGCTTAAATATATATATAGTACATTATAGCATCATGGCATAACTCAGGTGGGAGATCAGTCCAGGTTGCTCAGTGTTTTACCCAGTCTGGTCTTTAAACACTCCACACCTGCCTGACCTCTCCGGGTGACCTGACAGACTTTTCTCATGGGGAAAACATTCCTCTCTACAGCCAATCTGAACATTTCATTCCAGTTTATACCCGCTGTGTCCCATCCAGGCACCACCGTGAAGACCCTGGCTCCATCTTCTCAACATCCCTGAACATCCTGGGGGCTACTCTTAAAGTCCCACACAGGAAAAAATTCTCTGGGCTGAGCAAGCTCTGGTCATGCAGCCTCTGCTTAAAGGCTTAGTGATCCAGTCCCTCCCAGCTTGGTCACTGTCCTCTAGATTTGCACTTTTGTTGTACAGGGTGGCCCAAAGCTGGGGAAAATGTCCTGAAGGTGATCCCGGTGCTCTACAGAGGGAGAAAATGCCTTTTTTTAGCTGACTTATTGTGCCCCTGCTAATGCACATGAGGAGGGTGATGGCCCTCTCTGCTGCTGCCCACCAGCACCTCCAGGGCCTCTTCCAGAGAGCTGCTCCAGCCTGGCAGTCCCCAGGCTGTGTTGTTAGAGGGGATGATTTCTTTACAGGTGCAGGACTTTGCCTTCACTGAATTTTGTAAGGGTTCCCATTGGCCCGTTCCTCCAGCCCGTCTGGGTTCCTCTGGATGGCAGTCCTGCACATGAGCACAGCTTGTAAGCTGGTGTCCCCAGCATGGTGTCATCTGCATATCTTAGAACCATAGAATAATTTAAGTTGGAAAACACCTTTGCAATCATCAAGTCTTAATATAAATTTAATACTTCTAAGTCCACCACTAAGCCATGTCCCCAACTGGCACATCTACAGGTCTTTTAAATACCTCCGAGTGTGCATATATTGTACGTACATGCTATGTGTCGATGTGTACATATATAAATATATGTATACATATATTTTTACTTACTCAAGTTATGGTTTATCCACCAGTCTATCAGGCAGACCTGTACCTAGTATTTAAAAAATAATTGTGCATTTTTCTGTTCTGATTAAGATGCGTTAAACTTCACTGAAGTGTAGCACTGCTAAATTAAACTAGAACTGAAAGTGAGTAAGACTCATGCTCTCAAAATTTGCTTGCAAGTTCATCTTATTAATAGTCTTGTCTAAATGTTTTCTTTTTTTCTCCACATCTTGTATGGAACGTTACTTTGAAAATCCGTGGCTTTGTCAGAGTTGGTGAAGTGATAATTATCTTACCATTAAAAAGGGGAATATTTAAAGCTGTGAAACAATAAGGCACAATCAGGTCTATCAGAGATAAGTAGGAGGCCTTTTATCTGCAGGGGTCTTGATAAGTTGATTCAATTTTTTTTCTGAGAGTTGATATACTCCTCTAGTTTTAACCCACAAGCAATCATTAATGTTTAGTGAGATACCAATATCTCACTAGGAGAAACCCTTACAGCACATTCCCAAATTAAGCTTCTGTGGGAAATCCTGAAATATGTAGTGCCTTGTAGATGGTAAATTGCACCTGCAGGTTTTCACTCTTCTTAGAAGATCTCTAGGTGTACAGGAAACAGTCTCACTTTAAAGAGCTGCCAGCAGAGTGGAGCTTACTGTATTAGCTGACAAATGCACTCTGATTTAGAGAAACATTGCTTACAAGTTGTCCCTGAATAATTTATAACTTTCCAAGACCTTTAAGAAGTTCATTATATACAGGGATTTAAAGTTGTCCTATAGGCTTCTGCATGTAAATAGGTGCAATTACACTTACCTATTTTATTTATTTTCTACAAGCAATTTTTTTTGTGTTTGACCACATTCTGAGGCCTCCTTGTCTTCCCTTATCTGCAAAAATTTTAAGAAAGGTAAAGATTTCTGGTTAAATGCTTTGACATTGGAATTCTATCTGACTGATGCAAAATTGTCTGAAGGCTTCTTATCATCAGATGATAATCTCGATTATCAGTGCTTTTGCACAATATTTTCTTCCATCAAGGAACTGCTTGGTTTCTTTTCATAGTATCCTTGAACAACCTTGGGTAGAACACAAAATGGTATATTTAACCTCCTCATTCTCTTTCCCCTTAGTGAAACTTTCAAATGATGGCTCATGTCCTCTACACACCAGTTTTTGACTTTGTACAAAGGAAAAGAAGGGAAGGGAAAGGGGCTTTTTTAATGGAGTTTGCAAGCAGGATCAGTACAATGAAAACAGATATTCTGTATCCTCAGATAGAGAGTTAAGAAGAAAGGTTATAAACGTGGTCAAAGATTACAAAGTAAAACTAAGGATTGAGCGAAGCAGCATTTAGAGATTTGCCTGCTAATGGAGGTGGGTCAGCCAGTTTTACACAAGCGGATAAGAAGCAATCAGCTACTGACCAAAGAGATGTTCCACTAGCTGTAAACATCACAGGCAGTCTGCTCACTGGCAAGCTCGTGAGTATTTTAAAAATGAATATGACTAAGTCATACATTTCAATCTGCCAAGAGTGTGGATAGCATACAGCAAATTAGGATCAAGCTACAGAGCCTTACAAACAAGCTTTGAATACAGATAAAAAGACCGTGTGTACATATATGTAAACTGTATATTTTATGTTCTGGGGGAAACATATTTATTATAAAGAGCAACAAGGTACAATAGATGTTATGATAAATGACAATTGATCTACTAATGGCTTCTCTTTAAAGAAGACTGAAAATTATTTAAACTCTGTGCATACATTTTTTTCTATTTCTTGCTATTACTTTACTATTGATCAAAAAGTGCACCCGATAATCAGCCTTTGATGAATATAAGAAACAGAGGCATCAGCATATCTGATGCAGGAATGCAAAAAATTCCAGAAAACAACCAGTTCTGGGCCTCTCTTTCAGTAAAGAATTAAACATTGTTAAACAAGATAGAACTAAAAGATTGTAGTTGTTATGTTTTTAGTGTCTCCGTACTGCATTTATAATGTACATCCAGCTGCTTCATATTTTAACACTTTCCCACATCTCTACTTACATTCTGAATTCTTCATTATTTAACATAGTTTTTCTTTTAATAAGTTTTCTTCTTTCTAGATTTTTTCCCTCAGGATTTTATATCAAACTGCAGTTTCTGGAATACCTGCTTTTCTTTAGCACTTTCCAAATCTTTTACTCTGTTTTTCAGTTCTGTCTTCGTGACTTCACTCTTTGTGCCTATTCAGTCTATCAGACTGTCTTAGGTATTTTTAGATAGCTGGTATCTAGGCACCTTATTACTATTAAAGATATCAAAAGGTGCTGTAAAATAACTCTAAAAAAAGAATTACTCATCAGGAAGAGTCATGGTGCAGAGATACAACAAATGTTGACAAAGGACTGGTCATTCCAGCTCCAGCTAATTACAAAACTGCAGGACAAACAACCTCAGAATTAAATGAGTCAGGCATAATTCCCTTTTTTGTGTGATACTTTTTCTCTATAAATGGTGACAACAGGCATTTTACATCAGTGGGTCCACACAGGCACAGATAGGTATACACAGAGCAGATACCAGGAAAGTATATGGAGAATCCTGTTGAGGAATACACTCAGTGCAGGTAGCTCGGTGAGCAGCTGCAGTGCCAGCTCCAGGCTGAGCTCCAGGTGCTGAGAGCCCCAGACAAGAGGCTGTGAACTGGAACCAACCTTGGCACAGCAAAGGGCACAGGGACCTGTGGTGCCAGCCAGGGGACCAGACACTCAGAGACAGCAGGAGCTGAGGGCTCAGCTGGGAGACCCCAGACTTCTCTGCAGTTTGACTGTGAGGGTGTAAAAGCCCAGGGGTTCCTTTGCTCTGGGTCCCTCCCCAGAGGCACCAGCTCCAGCTGTTATTCTGTTGTTGCACCATGATTAAATTACTGAAAGGATCCAGAGGTCTGAGGCTCTGCTATGGAAAGCCTGGGGTTGAGGTGGTAAGGAAACCTGATGTGACTGTGAGAGTGAGGGGGGTGTAGGGAGCCAAGTGGGGCACCCATGGGGTCACTGGAACTGTTGGAAAGGATATAACTTTCCTAAATGTTTTTTCTAATTCATGGTTTTAAGTAACTTTTTAACTGATTGTTGGTGATAGGCAATGTCCACTTTGCCAGTAGGTGGCTGGGTTTCTTTTCACAGGCTGCTATTGTTGGTTTGATCTTTAAATCACCGAGGCATTGAGCTTCGCTGGACTAGACCTGATAAGCTGCGATAAATAAAGCCTGAGGGAGATGGAGATTGGATATCTGGGATCTTGAATTTACTGCCCTTCAAGGAGATGTTGAAGAAACAAGAAGATACAGAGGACATTAATAAAGACAATACAGCATGAGAGATGAAGACTCCCCATCTGAGAAAGGACAATAAGAGCACTAAAGAATATGGACCAAATTAGCATGAAGTGCAACAAATCAATAACCAATAGGGGATAGAATAAGAATTAATGAAGAGAATCATATAACTTAGATTCAATGAATATTAATTTCTTTGTTTGCTAAAAATGTATTAATGAGTGAAAAGTCTTGAAAAGCGTGAGTGTAGCTGGAATGATTCACTACATGCCTTGTTCAGAATAAAGTAATGCCTGGCTCACTAACACTTAAAAGATGGTGTTGGAGGGTTTAATTTCTTCCCGATGATTTCAGTGACAGAGCCTTCCGCTGCAAAGGAGCCTCAGTCCCAGCTCAGGTGGTGTGAATGACTGACAGAGTAGCTCCTTCAGGGACAGGCAGGAAAGTTTCCCTAACAATCTGACCATCTCATGAAATAGAATTATAAAGTTGTTCAGTGAAGATGAGACATAGCCTGTCTCTCTCACCTGTGCCATATTTGGTTTAGGAGGAATCTTTTGCCACATCCTGCTCACATGAGCACACAGTAACATCCTTACCAGTATGGAGATAGATGAGTACAGCCTCAGAATTCACACTTTTGTATACACAATGCTGTCATAGCTCCAGAAGAATAATAGCGTTGTACTACATGGAAAAGCTCTCACCCCCATACCATCATTATTATCAACAGCTTTTCTCTGTGAAGTGGTAAAATGTATTTATATTTGTCATCAAAGAAATGGACTGCCTCACACAAAGTCAATCATGATCCTTCCTTTCCTTTTGCTACCAGAACTCAAGCTGCAAAACTTCCTGATAATCCTTTTGGTTTCAGGGAGGACAGGTTTTCTTACAGATTTTTGCTACTTTAAAGTATTTCACAATAATAACCTTACTCATTCTCCTTTTGCATTAGGATCTCAGATGAACTAAGAGCTCTCAAAAACTGCTGTGGGGGTCCTGGAAATATTTCTTTTCTAAACTTAAGACCTCTACTGCTTCTCATCTCCACTTTTCCATCTTGTGGAAAGGAAAGTGGAAATGGAAAAATGGTTTTGAGGTGATATCAGTGAGTATTTGTTACCTGATGAAATGGAACTCAACAGCCTGTCAGACTTGTTTGGAAGCAAACAAAGAGAGAATCAGGGAGCCCTTTTGGCCAGGAAAGCCCTGCTACTTCTCCCTATATGTTTTTACATTGGAGATGCTTCCAAAATTTGCCATCCAAGTGTAAAATCGGGCCCAAAAATTCTCAGTTACTCAGTGAGCATGAGTTCAAGAGGCTCTGAAGAACTTCAAAAAACCATCGATTTATCCAGTGAAAAATCACAAGGAGGATAATATCTGACAGGAATAGATCCCCCACACCATGTCAAATTATATTCACACACAAATTATATTCACACATGCTCACACACACACACAAAATTGATTCAAACAATTTAAGGCAAATGTCAGTGAGTTCCTTCAATGCTTCAGAAGTGTCTGAAATCACCATACCACAGATCTTATTATAGTCTCAGATTGAAACAAAAAAAAAAAGCTCTTCCTGTTCTTATTTGATTTTCCAGCTTTGAATGAAGTTGTTATTGAACCGAATTAGTTGGAAACTGAACCAGAGAATTTGTTCTTCCTGTACATGCAGAAGAAGTATATGTGAAAAGATAGATTACAATATATATATATATATCCAATAAAATAATTCTAAGCATTAAGCTAATGACTTCTACTTCACTCGCATTTGCATTTAGAACAAATTCTTACTGCTCGTTCTATTTTATTTAAAGGACAATTAATCTAAATTAATCTAAGTTCATGCTATTTAGAGTTCTACATGCCTCCCATTTCTATTTTTAATACCTGTTGATTTTCACCTGCTTATAAATTCATTAGAACTTCCTTGATCCCACTCTACACATTTGTATTTTTTGCTGGTTTTTGATTGGGAGTTTGGTTTCTATTTTGTTTTGAGGCTATACTTCCATATTGCTGTTTCCTAGTTTGTTTTACTGTGGCACCTTGCTGGAGCTAATCTTGAAAATTCAAAGATAAATTTGCCCTTTTAAATAAAAGAGGACCATGAACCATTGTCAGGTCTTCAGGTCTTTTGTGCAAGTGGTCTTGAATGGCTGAATTAATGGTATATTGAATATATGGTATATTTTTCCTGTCCTTCCATAGACTCCGTGTGATGCTCATATGCCCCTAAAGGAGAATTACCATCTGTTGAGTCTGGGGTGGATATTTTCAGTCCAGAGTGCCTGATAGGAATGTGACAGCTGTGTTGCAGCATGACCGAGTGATGTTTACCTACCCCAAAGATTTGTGGAGTACAGTGGGAGGTTATGTGGGACTTGAGGCTGCAGAGTGTTCTGGGATAGTACAGAAGATTCTCTACTCTAACAGGAAAGAAACCTTCCTCTTCCTTGACCATAATTTCTTTTGGAAATTATTGTCTTGAAGTCAGGAAGTATGTTAACAACTAAAAAGAGAGAGTATCCAGTGCTCCCATGGTTTGGCTTGTTCCCTGAGCTTGCTTTATTCAGCAATATTAAATATCACTACCTTGAACGAGAATATGCTGTGAAATAACTCTCTTATACAGTGTTGTACAGTCACAGCAAGAAAGATTGTCAGTGACTTCCTGATTTCTAGCCTCCTTGCACAGCTGCATTTAGATGAGTTCTGACTGGCATGTTCCTGGCCTTGACATAATATGCTTGAGTTGGCAGTCGTGGCCAGCTGATGCCGTGCGTCTGTGGCGGTGCTCACTGTCAGCCCTTGGAATTCTCCTGTCCCAAATGGACATATATTTTCCCCATTCAGCAGTCAGAATATCTGTTTTCTTTCTGGTTTTGGTAGATACTTTCTAGATCTGGGATGGGCTGTTAACATTAATGACTAATGTTGCACCGAAGTAAAAAGTATTACTCCTTGCCATGTCTTGTGCTGGGCATGCAGTATTTCAAGTTTCTAGTACACAAATTGAGAATTGCCTGTTTGGGAGCCTGCTTCAACTACTGCACAAAGTTCATACAAGCCTTTTCCTGTTCAAATGTGGGATTTAAACACTCCATGCCTTGTCAAATGTCTTATTAAAATTCGGGTCTACTATTGCTTGTACTCTAGATTTTGTTTATTTAAGTCTCTGACCTGCTGTGATATCACAGCCTAAAACAATTCACATATTGTTGGTGCTGTTTTTAAGCTGATACAGAAATTAGTCTATCACCTGGCAATTCTGTACTTGCCTAAGGATAAAGGCAAATGCGGCAAACAATCCATATACACTCTTGTTTTTGTAGATGAGGTCGCACCAAACATGCCTAAGACACGCCTGAACTGTCAACTCTACAGGTCGCTCTCATCTAACAGAAGTTACACAAACTGCCCTTTCCTGCTTCTTTCATAGCCTACTTCTTGCAAAGATCAAAACACTCTAATTTTTGCTTTTTGATCCTTTCCAGTCTGTTTTAAAGCATATAAATTTTGGAGGTCTAATCTAAAATCCTTCCCATCCAAAATGTTTGCTCACTTTGTTCAGATGTCAGTGAAGTAATGAACTGCATAAGCATATTCTACTTAGATTTTTATATCAGGTAAATCTATCAGTGCACAGGAAGATGCGAAATAAACTGAACAGAAACACAAATGATGGTAGCAAGGGGAATACTGGTTTTAGGGATGTAGAATGGAAAAAGTGTTCAATCTACATAAAAGCCTTGGAGGGCTACATACAATTAAATATTTATGAAATGCAACATCCTTCTGTAGGAAAAGGATAAAAACAACTGTACGATAGTGGCAAATCTTGATATGGCAGATGGGAAAGCACTCTACTCTTTTCTCATGTGCATATTACATACAGATAAAAACCTCAAGAAAATGTCTGCAAGCCCCTTTTATAACCAGCCCTGAAAAGAACAGGACAGTAAGAGATACCTCCTAGTGGCAACCAGGAAAGTGTTAAGGAAAGCTTCCTGTCTGACCATCCACAAGCCACTCTGGCAGTCACACTTGCAACACCTGAGCTGGGACCGAGGCCCCTTCGCAGCAGGTGCCTCCAGTGACCCCATGGGTCTCCCTCTTGGCTCCCTACACCTCCCCTCACTCTCACAGTCACACCAGGTTTCCTTACCAGAGCCTCAGACCTCTGGATCCTTTCAGTAATTTAATCATGGTGCAACAACAGAATAACAGCTGGAGCTGGTGCCTCCGGGGAGGGACCCCGAGCAAAGGAACCCCTGGGCTTTTACACCCTCGCAGTCAAACTGCAGAGAAGTCTGGGGTCTCCCAGCTGAGCCCTCAGCTCCTGCTGTCTCTGAGTGCCTGGTCCCCTGGCTGGCACCACAGGTCCCTGTGCCCTTTGCTGTGCAAAGGTTGGTTCCAGTTCACGGCCTCTTGTCAGGGGCTCTCAGCACCTGGAGCTCAGCCTGGAGCTGGCACTGCAGCTGCTCACCGAGCTACCTGCACTGAGCGTATTCCTCAACAAAAGCTCTCTGATATGATACAAATCCAGATTCATTATTTAGTAATCTCTAGATATAAGCAACATGATTTTTGAGATTATTATAAAAGGCTGTGGTTGCAATGAAACATATTTACCTTATCCACTGACAAAGTCTGATCAGCAAATATTAAATTTCCCTTTGTGCTATTTCAATTTCACTCCATTTTGATTTCTCATTTCTTGGCAACCTTTCAAATTAGGGCCATATTATCTTGCTCTTCATCTAACTGGTGGTAATTAAGTATGTTTTTAAACTAGATTTCTCTCTTGAAGCTTTTGTTTTCTGCCTGGTAGTTTGTTTTTTTTTTTAACAACTACTTTGATCAAGCAGAACCTTATTTATGTCTTTCTCCCAAACAACAACTAAGAAGGTTTAGACAGAAAGTACACCAGGCTTTTGGTGGACATGACTGAAATACCAAGGTGTTAAAAACTCTTTGTGAAGTAAGACAAGTTGGCCAAAGCAGGAGGGAGAAGAATCAGGCTAGGTCCTGAAGGCCTAACCTTAAAATCATGGTGTGTGTCTTGAGGCACGGGAGCAAAAATAAAACTGAGCTCTTCCTAACATCTCAGGTTGTTCTGCACTGGGGTTCAAGAAGTGTGTGTCTTGTACAGCCTTCTAAAACCATGTTTGCTCTGTATATCTTGCATCATGGCATTAAGGCAGAAACACTGAATATCAAAAGTGCTGAATATGTTTGTGACAGCTTTTCTCATTATAATGGAAATAAAGTTTGGGACTGTCAGAAGGACCGAGTTCCCTCTTTGATCCAGATGCTTTTTAGCTGAGCTCCTGTGGTTGAAGGTTTTTATAAAGATAGTGGATGACTGCAGACTTGAATGCAATCTTAATGTTTGAAGTCTTTCAAGATATGGGCTAAGTGTTTGGCTAGTAAATTCTTTCCATCATTTTACTCTTTCATGCATAGCCCACAAGAGAAATTGAAGTTTCTTGTTTTGAATGTTCATTTTCATCCATTTGTAATTCTGGGATTGCTGGGATGTCTCTGTCTTTGTAATGTTAAAAGCTGGATACTAAAGCAAGCCAGATATCAACCTACATTGTAATTATTTTGTCTGTTTAGCTTTTAAAGAAACATATTAATAACCTTATCTCACATCATTAATGGAGTTCCATTATAATGAGAAAAGCTGTCACAAATTTTGCATTTACTTTTTTCCTAAATTCTGTTTAAAGATTTCTCTGTGTTCATTGATGACACGAGCAGACACAGTTTCTTAAATTTGCATTTAAGAATAAAGGACTGTAGATCCGTGTATCATCCCACAGAGAATGACTCTGGACTTGTTCACCCATGTATGGATACATGCATGTGCTTATTGCCTTGATTAAATACTGTACCCACTAATGTAACAGGAAATTTAAATTAAGAACTTGATGCACAGAGTTCTTCAATACTGATAATATGTATTCAGATTCACTACTACAAAATAATTCATAAACTTATGTCAAGAGTTCATGCTCTAGGTTTAATTTAGAATAGGTTAAAATATGAATTGCTGCATTTCCATTTCCTCTTTGATGTACTAAATGCATCAATTTCAAGCTAAAATAGTTACGACATTTTATTAATGCTTCTGAATATATGCTTCTTTTCAGGAGGCCTAAGAACTCTCAGAGAATAGAACAACCTTTAAAAAGCTCAGAAGTCTGAAGCTGTCTATTGTCTTTGCAAGTCTTCACAGGTGTGAGAGGAGTCGTATTTTAAGGTTTTGCTCACTGTGTCTCTCCTGGAATACACCATGAATAATAGTCATGTTGATTAAGCAAATCTTTATTAAAGGTAATAAACAATTAACAGGAACAACAGCCAACAGTAAATCTGAAAAGCATGAAAAAAGAAGTCCCTATGATTGAGCATTCTCATTAATTTAGTAGGAAAACAGATAATTATTAAATAATTCATTTTAGATTCTTGGCTTGTTATTCATAATCACAAAACTCTTGTCCTGGCTGTAAAAGTCTCCTCCCGAGACAATGCCTTGGAATAGTTGCTACAGGAATATCTCCCCACACTCATCCCTCCATTCCCCAAAAGTTTTAATAATTTGGAAGAGCAACTAAAACCTGATGGAGCCATACAGGAATTACACTGCATACCAAGAGTCTCTTCATTTCAATCTATTCAGTGCAATTTTGATGTACTGCTGTGTGTTACCAATTGTTCCACTGAAATTTCTGCGTGAATCCACTATTCATAGATAAACTTACATTATTTGCTACAATAGTGCTTAGTTGCCATCTCTGAGACTAGAATGCTATAAATGCTTCTAATTAAATGAGGAATAGCTTCTGCTCTTGGAAGGTTATCATCTAAATAGAAAAGATGGGAAAACAGCAGAAGAAAGAAGTGTTGTTAAGTACTTATTAAAGATGAGCAGCTGAGACACAGAGTCAGGAAAAATGTGAATAACATTTTCTGAGGAAGGACTGAAGAAAAAAACCCCACAGATGCATGGACTGAAAACAACTAATTTTTCATCAAAAATTTAGAAGTATTTATTTTCTATTGAAAAGTATGTTTTGTTCAACAAAAAAAAAAAAAAAAAAAAAAAAAAAAATAAGGAAAAAAAAGAAAAAAAAAAAAATTGAGGAAAACCATGGAAAGAAGCACTAAATTTACAGGATGTCTCTTCATTTCTAAGGAATATCTCTTGCTGCTTTCTAAGGAAAAAGTCTTGCTCCTTTCTACATTTTGTCTAAGTTATAGAGGTGTCTTAGAATGAATCTTCTCTTTTTTCTTAGCTCCGTCTTACCAATCAAGTTCCTAATCACAGTAGCCTGTGGAGTACTCCCTCTCTCTAGTAAGGGAGAATGAAATGAGATCATTTTCATTTTTTCATGTTGACTTAAATTCTACTTTATATAAATATCTAAGACATAAAAATCTGATGTTTCTGGTTATTATTGGAGTTGCTATCTCTCTTTTTCAACGCATATGTAACTATTCCATGTAGGATGAAATGGCTTCAGTGGAAAGCAGTGAAAGCACTCTAGATCAAGATGTTATGCCATACCTTTTAAGGATTAAAAAAAGTGTTCAAAGTCCTCCAGGATTAGGGGAAAATTCAGAGAGGTTCTACGAATTTCCAGGAATTCTTATATTAAATAAATTATAGAGTTTGCATTGTAATGGATTAGAGAATGTAGACTTTACTTTTATTTATTGCCATCAAAAATTTTTCAGGGTTGCCACTACAAACTATTTTGATGTTTCCAAAAATTTTAAACCATTCAACCTCCTCCAAATGAAACTTTTGTTTAAAAGGATTGAAAACCTTTTATGACAAGTAAGGTAATTTGCTCAAATAACAAATGAAATTTCTAGTAGGGACATGAGTACAAGTATGAATAGATATGAAGCATGTGTTTCTGTGCTCTAGTCCATATCTCTTGTCCATTAATTTCTGAATTGAAGGAAGAAAATATGTGGCAGATAACTAAAAAAAAGAAATTAAATGTGGCATATCACAAAAAAAAAAATTTGCAATCTCAATCACCTAATTCAGATTCTCAGAGATGTCAGCTTTCATTTTCATTATCTAGTTTTCTGTTTCATTTGGATTTTTCATGTCATATCAAAGGGATCATGTTTGACTCCAGAACCAAAATGCTGTATGACTAAGAAGTAAAAAGCCTTTTTGTCTTCCAAGTCTTGGATGGCATGAAATTTTGTTTCCATGGAAACTGCAGATTTTACTTTGGTAGAGGCCACACCGCAAAGAAGGTGTAAAAGCCATCTTGTAAATTGTCTCTACAGATGTAAAAGCCATGCATAAAATTCTTTGGTTTAACATTCCCCTCCTTTCTGCCATGAAACAGAGGTGAAGCTCATTTTATTCTTTCCATATATATATGAACTATGAATGCAGTAGTTCTCTGGTCTTAAAATGTAACAAAACTAGAATTCAAGTATTATTGCTATCCACAGAAGATAAAACTAAAACCAGAAATTATTTCTAGAAATCACAGTGAGGCCGATTCTCCTCTATGATAATAATGAAAATGTAGCATATCTCCATCCTTACGATTGGTATTACATTCTTTCCTTTATAGATAGATTTTTACTTGCTGGAAAGAGCCAGTAAGAACCCACCTCAACATACTAAAGTTTAGTGTTATACTAATTTATATCAGCCAAAAACTTGGTACCTAGACTGTAGTCTTCAGTATCATTCAAAACAGGCCAACAGTAAAACATATCATTAAGGCGTCTAAAGACAAATTCCTAAATGTAAAATAATATGATGCTCATATTCTCTGTCATCTCTTACCAATAATAGACTTTTCTTCTTAGAATACTTTTTTGCTTTCATACAAAACCTCTCATCATTATTTATGCCAGTTGCTTGAATTCCTGTTGATACTTCCTCAGCTGATTCCTAAAACCAATTAATTTAGCATGATGTTGCAGCAGTCATTACAAAACGAGGAGTCAGACCTTTCCTTTGCAGTGCAGCATGGTGAGATCATACACGGCACTTTTCTTTTATTGCTATTTTACCTTAACCTCTATTGTGTCCTTCAATTTACTAATACCTCAGATTTGGTGACAAAAACTCTTGGATTCTGGGAATTCTCCCTATCTCAAAGGAGCAGCAGTGAAGATTTACACCATTTCTGGAATCGGCTGTTGAATCCCAATCAGATAAGTTTGCTTGGATTCCTCTAAATTAAAAGTGACCCATATATCTTTTGTTCCTGTGAAAAACTAAAACTGTTTCACAAATCATATCATTTCCGAAGAGCCTGGCATGGATGTGGACTGGATATGGACTTTACGTTCTCCCAGTGATTGTTCCAATTCCATCAGCCCATTATGCCCTCTTCCTTCCGTTAACTGCTTGTCACAGTCGCATGTAAGCTTTATTTCTAGTACTGATGTTAACTGTTAATTTGATTAACTCTGAACAAGGAATGACTGTCCATAATGGGATTTAACCTTGTGAGCAAGCAGTAACTAATGAGAGAAGGTCTTCAAAAACTCATGTCCTTACAGCTAAAATCTGCCCTCTAAGCTGCTGGCATTCTAGTGACAGATACCAAACCCACTTATCATTCAAGCCAAGAACTTTTATCATTAGTAGCACTGGGAATAAGCATTCATCATGTAGCCCTTTATTGTCTGCAAGGGCTGCTTTTATGTGCTTAGTTTTAGAGCTCTCTTTAAAATAATTTGCCTTGCATTGCAAAGTGGGAAAAAGCATTACCTTTCCTATTAGATGACAAGAGCTGTATTTTGAAACCTGGCATCTAGACCATACGCACTCATAGGTTTCACTGATAAACTTCTGAAAGCAATGTGTACCTGAGACTGAGAGTAGAAGTGACCACAAAGCTAAGAGAAATAACAATTTGAGTTGTTGGCTTGATTACATTTGGAATACATGTAGTTCCCTGAGTACCTTAAGGAAAGATATAAATCTTAGATCTCTGCCCTTCTCACTGGAATACACTCAGACAATAAAACCTATTTTCTTATATACAGTAATTTTTTTTTCCATTCTATAGCTTAAATGATTCTTTGTGATAAAGATGAAAGTGCACCTTTACTCCTAAGCAGTCTGATTAAATGGTCCAGATTTAAATCACTATTCCAAAAATTGTTGACAGGGACCATGAGTATCAGTCTCCTATTAGCTCCTGCTTGTCTCTTCTAGGATGGCACTCCATTTTATGAAATTCCTGAAAAGAAACATCCTGTATGAAATACCTTCAACAGATGAAAACACATTTCAAATGGAAATAATGACCCTAAGTCACTGCTGCTGTCTGTGCTCTACTTGGTCCTGCCAAAAGGTTCAATCATGATGGATTGTTATTAAAACTTTTCACTTTTTCTATAAAAACTTTCCAACTCATTTATGTAACAGTATAAACAAATAAAGAAAACATAGCTTCAAGGCCTTAAAAATTTTAAATCCTAATTTAAAGGGAACAGCTTTCGCCTGATGTTCCATTAAGTCCTTATGGAACAGCATATAGGATGCAATATATACATAGGATACAATACATACCCTAAAAAAATGTCATCACATGACAGACTGTTGATTCCAAAAGACTAATTTATTTGGTGATGTCCTTGTTCCTTTCTTGATTAGCTCAGTGCATCTCTCAATCTTGGAACTGCAGAAAAAAGTCAGTGTTCTAAATTGTGTGTAGGAGGGCCTGGCTGACCTCTTGGCTAATTAGCAGCGCAGGTGGGACCTAATTTCAGACAATACAGTGGCCTCATATAACACAGAAGCCACAACACAATTTTATGGGAATAAAAATACCAATGAGGCACTCCTGTGAGCACTATTCTTTGCTATAGTTTTAAATGCTTTTTAAAAAAATGTTCTGCCATTCATATTAACTTTATTGACATTTGCTGTAGCTATTAATGAAACAGTTAAAGAGCTGGAGGCATTCTGAAATTATTGTCAGCTGAGAAGAATATGGTAAAGCTTGTGAAACTGTTCCCTTTAGCAATTTCAAGACCTGATTCTGAGAGAACGAAGTGTATCTCGTCCTATGCAAAGTGGGGGATAATTTCTGTGGAAAATGCTTTGAGAGGAGATATGTGTCATGATGGGTAGAATATGATTCAATAATTCAGTAATTGTGTGGAGGTAAAATATATGAAAGGAAATAGGAAGAGCAGATAGAAATTGTTTTTAATCTTTTGCAGATTTCATTTAAAACAAAAGTCAGATCTTCAACTGAGTGAAAAGTCCATTCTGATGCAGCTAGGAGGAAGTTAGCCAACTTATAGTCATACTATTCCAGAGCTTGCTAAGGATGATTTACATGATAAAAATGGCTTCAGCAGGTCAGAATTTCTCTATTTTATTCTCAACTACAAACACCTCACTTCAGTTATTCTTAAAGGAGTCAGAGTGTTGACACCCTCTAGTTTTCTTGTCTTGTGTATGTTATTTTAGTATAATGCAACCCACTCCCTGGCCAGGGAGACAGTCTGAGCTGCCACACTTGTTCATTCCCCATCCGAGTGACTGTATCTGACTGTGGAGAGTGACTCCCTGAATTTTTAGCAGTGTGTTTATGGGCCAGCAAGGCCATAGATCAATGATGTTAATAAAGAAGCTGCAGTATTGCACACGCAGCAGTGTATATATCTCACAACTTGAGATCACCATAAAAAGAAGCTCTCCAATCATGACAAGAAGACCCACCTATAAAGTAAGTCAAAAATGTCAAAATGTATGAGACTCATAATATATTATTTGTCATATATTAATATTACAGGGCAGTTAGCTTTTCTATTCAGTCCTTTTAAAATTATTTTAGATGTACTGTAATACAGTACATCCCTTCTATCTCTTAAAAAAAAAAATAACCTTTCTGAGAAATTGAATCCTTAGGGTTTTATGAGAAAGTTTCCCCCTTTCATTTAAGAGGTCAGAAACCAAATGGCACAATGTTTGCAGGCCAGGGGGAAGAAGCATGTGCTGATCTTATCACTTTCTACCTTACTGCTGCAGCAGATTCAGGGGATAAAGTACCTAAAGTATGCCTAGAAGTGATCTTTAAAAGAAAAAAAAAAAAAAAAAGAGAAAAAAAGAGAGGAAATATTTTGGGTTTGTTCTCAGGAAATTTCACCAGTTAACATTTCACCTCTTTGGGAATGCCCTTGTTGAATTGGCATCATGCCTTCCCAGAGAGCATTTTCAAGTCCCTGAGCAGGAGAATAGCTATCAGAGTTTAATATATAGATTATATACATTATATGTCCGTGTGTGCATATGTATTCATATGCATATGTGTGTGTGTATATATGTATGTGATTTTTATTCTGGTGATGTTAAGTATAGAAATATTTTAAGGGCTAGTTTGCATGTGTTTTGATGTTTTTTGCTATATAGGGAAGATTTATTGTAACATTACTTTTGTGAATTTGTACAAATATTTCACCATTTGAAGCAGAATTCTATATTAATGAAATCAATGTATATCTTTTTTCATAAGAAATATTTTACGGTTTTTTGTGGATGCAGTTGGAGGAGTGGTTTTTTTTTTTTGGTCGTTTGGTGTTGTATAAACACCTAAAGAGAGACTGAAAAGCAGACCAAAATTTACTTATGTCTGTATGACCGTCTTTAGTTAAGAGTAGAAAGGGAATGATTATAATTGCTACCTACCTTCTCTCTTCAACAAATACAAGATTATAGTATAACATTATTGTAGAAGAGACTGAGTTGATCAACAAGATTTATGAAAAATATATTATATGAATATTTTTTATTAAATTGTTTTTCCCAGATATTGTTCATCATATAGCTTGGTGAAAATAAAGGTAAATTTTTTGCAAAATATGAACCCATATTTGAAAAAGAGGAAATTGTAACATCTTTCTGAATGTAAGTTTGCAAATGATGGAATTGAATTTTTTTTTCTGATGATTTTTCAAGAGTTTTCAGCAAGGACAAATCATACAATCATCTTCTGACATCTCTAGGTTTAGGACCAAGGACAAAATGGAAAGATGCTTGCTTTAAATTAATATTACTAAGCAATAGTGCTTGAATTTTAAAAAAAGTAAAATTTCATATAGACACAGAAACATATATTTACAGTACTGCAGATCCCCATCTCCCAATTCTTTCTGTCTCTCTGTTTCTAGAAAGTTTTTTACAGTGAATCTCTGATTTTCATATCTAGTATTGAAGTCTTACACAATAAAAAATTCGTTGTACATTTATTGACCCTGCTGATTTCTTTCAACAGCAGTTTTCCTGCAGGATATTTTCCTACTTTACAGTTTGTTTTACGGTTATTCCTATTCTTTTCCTGTAAAAAAGGCCCACATAAAAATTATGCATAAGGAGAAGAGAGGGGTGACTTACTGAAAGATTTTCATTTGTTCATGTCTGAGATTTATATTCAACAGAACCATGCCTTTACCATAAAGTACATCTGCATTACCCTTGAGTAAATCACCTGCTGTGTGTTGGTATACTTGGAATGCTTACTATGTTGTTATTAATTTAATTAATGAGAGAGCCAAGCACATTTTAGGATGGAGCCTTGGGGTTATTTCTGAATTTTCCATACAAAATAGACTCTGTGTGATCTGTGATCCTTACTCCTACCCCTTGCCCTCAGTGCAGTCTCTCCCCTTTGTGACCAGGCAATCTTCTTGTGCCAGATGTAAGTTTTCAGAACAGCAATTGTTCACATGCCCCTGTGGATATTACACGGAGTTATACATCACTCTCTAATTTAAACTTAGCCTGCTGATATTTTTCCCTCTTGTGATCTCTATAAACATTTGGTCTGTACCTGGCTGAGCTGTTATTGCAAAAATTGCTGTTGCTGCTGAGCTAGCATTTGTGTTTACTCTCACATAAAACGTTCTCCATTGAAGCTTTTCATTGAGACTATGTCTCATTTCGTTTTCTTGTGGCTTCCATAACTACTTTGAAATAATTTGACTTTTTAAAAAATTTGGTGGATGTTCATCTACTCTGACAATTTTCCCACACTTTCAAAACATCACTTTCTTTTCTGTTACCTTCCAGACATACAAACTGGCTGTTGGTTTGTGGCTTTTGCAGTAGACAAAAGCTACTTAAAACTATGGATGAAATTTTTACTTCTATTCAATTATAAACAGAACTTGAGTTTAAACCCTTTTAGAAATATTTACTATCCCCAGTAAATAAAACTAAGCAATAATTCTTTGACATCAGACATTTAGTTTCTATCTGGTTTAATTTATATCTTTCTATCAATAAATACTAACCTGGTTCAAGTGCTTTCATATACACTCCAAATACAAGTGTCAAGTTTTTTACTTCATCATTAAACTCAGATATTCTGACATCTTCCATTTAGTTACAGAAATGCATGACACATGCACTTTTGGCTTTCATACCAACACTAATTTTTATCTCTTTGGTTGGAACATCATACTAAATGTCATCTATTTTTGCAATAAAATTATGTCAGTAACAAAATCCATCCATGTATACTTGGATTTCTTGAGTTGATGTAGAAAAGTGAGTAACTGCTACTTCCTTGAATGGTATGTGCCCCAATGGTTCATTCCTGAAGTCAAGCTTTAGTAGACTTGGGTTACTTCTGCATTTTTGAAAAAAGACAGTGTCATGCTTTAGAATTTTTATTTGGGTACTGCAATAAGTTAGGTACTGTGTCTATTAATTTATCTTTAGATTTTATCTCATTTTTCATTATAAGAAGAAAAGCCATATGTTGATATTTCATTTCCTCCTGCTTTTAATTTCATTTTCCATTTAAACTAAAATTATTAAGAAGATCTGACAGAGAGTAAGAGTAGGTCAATGACTTAAATGTTAAGGTAAGATAGATGGTAGCTTTTAATAATAGTGCTGGGAGAAAGCTGGGAAAATCACCTTAGAAAAGAAGTTTTTTTTTCTAACAGTAAATTCTTATCATTCCCTCTAGCAGGCTTGTTAATGAGCTACACCACAGCTGGAGCATTAAGCATAAGGCTAACCTATGGCATTTGCTATTTTTGGCTGCTTAAATCTAAATAAGATCTATCTCAATAATATGTGGCAATTTTTTCCTTCTGAAAGTAGGTTTTGCCAAAGGACCCTGCAAAGGAAAAATGTGAATGTGTCTGTATTTCCCTTGGCTTTAGCTTTCAAGCAGAGCTAACAGACTAAGCAGCCACAGAAGCCTCCCTGCCTTGGGGTTTTGTTTGTCCATAAGAGAGCAGACAAACTTACACTAAAGGCAGAGGTTTTGGGTGAGATGTAAAATGCACTGGGATGACAACATGGTGAATATCAGGCTGAAATTCTTTAGAACAATTGTGCAGAACAAAAATCATTGTACTCCCCACTGGCCTCAGCATTGCCTCGCCCACATCAGAGGCTCCAAACCAAACAAGTAGCAACTGAACCCTCCCCTGGGTCTTCTGACAATAATTTCATGCAAGGAAATATAAACTTACATAAGAACTTTCTTCATTTTTTTTGCCATGATATCTGTCTATGGGATGAGCCATTGGCTTTTAACTTTGCAGTGAAGTAAAATAGGAAAATATTTCTATATTTTATTACAAGAACAGGAATAATTAATATTTATAGCAGATGGGTCTACAGGGCATAAATTGCTATTTGGTTAAACTGTACCTAAATGCATTCAGGTTCTTTTTTTAATTACTTCTTGTTTAAAATAATCAGTTTAAAATAATTAAATGCATTACTTTCATTCCTTTAGTCTTGATACTTATGCCAAGCACTTGTTTTTTTTATATAAAGCCTATCTAAATACTTATGCTTTTAGTGTTACTAGAGTAGATGCTTGGAGATCACTCGATTTAAAACATGACTCTATTAAAACTTAGTAAGAGTAGAATTCTAATTATAGCAGGAACAAAACTCTTTCACAAGCTTGTTCATGACAAAATTTTGCATACTGCATGTTTTCCCTGAGCTCTGGCTACAGCCAAAATTTATTTTTTCTTCTAATATGTAATTAATTAACTTTCATCTTTTTTTTGTTAAAGAAGAGAGTGAAGATTATTATAAATACTTGTTGTTAATAAATTTAAAGCAGAATTTTGAGTATGAGTAAAAGAATTGTGATATTTTTATAGAAATATTAGAAATGGTATCTAGTTATAAAAAAGGGATTTTGAAGGCACACACACTATTTTTGACTTTATATACCAATCTCGTGTATGGCATATGGGCTTACTTTATATATGGGTCTCCCTGTAGTGGAAATGGAAAAAATTAATAAATACTGGCAAATATGACAACACATCCAGCTGATATAGAGTACAAGGTGATTGCTGTTGCATTTTTTCACTATAGTGGATAATTTACAAAAAAAAAGTCTTTAATCAAAATCAGGATTTTTTTCACGTTATTTGTTGATGTGTGCTAAAGGAAAACAGACACCTTGACTGGAAGACAATGAAAATGAATGGGTCTCTGTGTGTTGCAAAAAATTAAACACATCAGCTATAAAATTGAAGACTTTTACAGTCCAATTAGAATTCAAATAAGAACATCCATTACAATGACATGAAATGAGAACATTTGAGCTTTGATATTTAACAATATGAAACTGGTACACATCTTTTCAGAAAGTCTGAAAAAACTATTTTTAATTAGAAAGTAGAATAAAAATTATTTTCTTGCCATTTTCCTTAGTGGAAATAATGTTAACAGTTAAACAAAAATGCCTTTTTAAGGATTATTTTTGAAGTAATGCATAGTAGTTGTTGAATTCCCCGCTGGTCTACACAAAGATATGCTCACGGAATTAAGAGATTGATCCTTTTGAATCTGACAAATAATTGCTCACATTTTGAAGTGTCAGCTTGCAGCCCTTTCCCATGCAAAACATAACTTTGAAAATGCAAAGTAGCCTAAACTGACAGCATAGGATGAAAAGAAATTATTACCTTACCATAAAATTAACAAGATTTTCCTGCTCTTGTACTAATAACCTTATCATTCAGAAATGACATTTAAGAGCTATGAATCCCTTATCTATATTTTTGTGTTCAAAATCTTATTTCAACTCTATTGAATTCCATGAAGGCATAGAGACTTCATGGAAATGAAAAATGAATCAGCAAAACATGTATTTGCTTGATTTTTTTTTTTCCTTTCTTTTCTTTTTTTTTTTTTTCTTTCAGGAGTTTAGTCTTATAAGAAGACATAGTAAATTGTTGTGAGAGGCCTCGCTCTTCCAGGAAAAAAAAGCCAAGGGATACCTGATGCTAATACCTTAGTATCACTGCTTCCAACCATCTTAGAGCCTCTCAAAGAGATTTAGCTTCTGGGATCTTATAAAATTAAATTAGAACTTGACATTACATAACAAGTTTCTACAGTGAATAAAGAGGTGAACTAAAATACATGATCCTACTTGCTTTAAACATGACAAAACAAATAAGACTTCTTCACAAATCTATTCTTCAAATCTATTAATTTTTGGTACTTGGCTTAATAATTTTTACATGGCTGAGGTATATAATAATATTTAAATTTTTTTCCCCTTGGCTTCTCACTGCTTAGTTTGACATAAAAAGAAACATTAAGGACAAAACGGTGTCTAACTGTTAAATTGGTGCATTAGGTATAGAACTCTGTATTCAAGATAATGTCAGAAGTTCCTTCCAGTTTGAAGATGAATACAAAAGCGGCAGTTTGCTATATTGCGAGTTTCACTACTATAATTGCATTGCTGAGATGGAAAAGCCATCTTACTTGACCTAGAAAAGAGTGGTATATTGAGTGAAAATGGGTGTCTCATAGCAGTCTTCACGGTGGCCCAGCCTTCAGCTGTATTCTGGTGGTCCCTAAGATCTTGGCTAAAAGCTTTATTTCCTTTTGATAAGACAAGATAGAGAAGAGATTGAATATGTTTTTGAACTTAGGAGCCTGTAAATGAGTCACTTTATTTCTTTCTCAAGACAAACAGAAGGAGGACTGGAGAAGTAAAAGACCATATAGAAAGAGTGCAATGGAAAGTATGGGAGAAAAAAAAGACCAAAAAACAAATTAAGAAAAGCTGAAAGAAAGCCAAATGGTTATTTGACGAAAAGGAGTGAAAGACAATTATATTATATAGGAAATATTACGTGATCAGTGTTATGGAAGAGATAATCCATTGACTAGGCAGTCAACTGCAGACGTTGGTGATTTCAAACATAGTGAAGAAAAACAAGCAAGGAATGCAATTCAGATTTTTCTTTTCAAGATCTATAGGAATCTACTGAACATAACAAATGTAAAGTATTTCAAGATCCTTTATTAATAAAAACTGATGATCGGAGGAGGCTATAGAGGAGAGTGTGGCAGGACATGTCCACCCCCTCTCTACCACAGAGGGCTGGTGCACATGCAAGAGATAACTCAGGCAGGTCACAGGCCCAGCATGGGCTATCTCTGGTGCCAAAAGGGCTCAGGCCCACAGCTAAGAATCAACATCTTAGTCTGGAAGGCAAGTGTGAAAAGAGATGAAAGAAATATTCTTGATCAAGAGACACGGTTCTTATGTCTATGAAAGCCTACTGAATTATCACAGAGGCTGAAGTCTCTTATACACTTCTTCGGGAATGTGTGAGAGGATTTCTCCCTGGATCTCCAGGGATTGAGAGAGAGGATTTCTCAATGTGTACTCTGTCAAAGAATTGGATAGTAAGAAACATTGAATCCTAAGTCATACTGTTTCTTAGCTATCTGTAATTTTAATGGTACCTTTAACTCCATGGGTATTAATACTAGTATTTGTCTTATCCCTGTGTAGTAATAATCTGTTTTAAATCTTATGTCTGTTGGTTTTGTGCCTATAAATAAATAATCCATTTTATCATAGACTGAATCAGCCATTATTAAATAAATTGCAAATAGGAGTGGATTTTGAGGTGTTGGACACCTCAATAACGCAACTGCCTGCTGCCAGAGGCCTGGGTAGAAGGCAAGAGCTAATTTAAACCTACATCATCCATTCATAAGAGACAGAAAGATTCAGGATAAAGCTATCAAGGTGTGGCACAGAAGCTGAGGAAGAACCTTGACTAGAGCATGGCAGAATTCACTGATCACCCTTTATGCTGGCGTAAATTAAATTCTGGGGGCAAAATTCATATGCCAGTCATTGTAAATAGTAGAAAAGTGACAACCTGTGTGATGGTCAGTCACATTTTTCCAAGTCAAAGTCGATTAGAGAGTGACAAACCCTTTTTTAGTATTGTAAAGAATATATGACTACAGTTCCCTAGTGAAACAAAGGAAGCTTTTTTAATGAATTGATTCTGATTGATGTATCAGTTGTTTAGGATTGAAGCTGGCATGAAAAAACACATCTTACTATAGAATACAGAGAATGTGATAAGATGAATTAATGATTTCTACTTTTGACTGTAATGATCAAGATACAGAAAATAAAGAAAATGAGGGTACATAGAAGAAATCAAGAAAGAAAATGGATGTGATGTGCAAGACCTGTTATAGTAATGTATATATCAAAGACATGATAAAAAGATGTCGCAAATAATATAAAGAAAAAAAAAAAAAACAAAAAAAACCAAACCTCCCCCCCCAGCCGACATATATATATTTATTAAAAGGTGACATTTATGGTGTCCTATTGCATGGTAATTATGGAAAAGATTCTAGAAAAGTAACTTAGAATCACAAAATGATAGGACAGCTGAGGTTGGAAGAAACATCAAAAGATCATCTGGTCCAACATTTTGCGGGCAAGGAAGGCCAGATGAGATTTTCTAACACCCTGTCTGATGACACCTTGAAATTCTGCAATGATGGGAACTCCTCCACATGCCTGGGGAAGTAGCTCCAGTGACTGATTGTTCACATTGTAAAAAATTATTTCTTGTATCAAGATTAAACCCTTCCCAGTGTAATTTGTATCTATTGCTCCTTGTCATCTCCATGTGGCTCCTGGTGAAAAGAGAGCCTTTGTCCTTTTTTTAGCTGTCATTTCAGCACTGGATTACTGTGGTGAGGGGTTCCCGAGCCTTCTCTTAACAGAGTTTAGATTCCGTTTGGGCTGAAGATGCTTTGGAGATGGATAATTAAAGATTCTATGATTACATTGGTATGATCTGGAGGAAGTTTGACACTACTATATTTTTACATAGATAAAAGTTCCTTTATCAAAGTGCCACTGGTGGGAACTGTCAATATTAATGGAAGGAAACAGTGTGAGGCTTGGACAAAAGACCTCACACCTTTATTGCTCAAATTAAGAAAAGTAGTCTTCTGACTACAGGAAACTGAAGTATTTAGCATTAAAAATGAAGGTTTGAAAGGAACCTTCTTGGGAAACAAGATAATATGTAAGACAATTTCAACAGTCAGATCTTTCATGCAATGGTACTGAACAAGATTTCAATAGTGGAGTAAAAACACAGTAAAATATCCTATAATGTATGTTAGTTAGAGATGCTTTTTATTAGAGATAGTAAACTGTGGCTTTGAGAGAAAAATTAATTTTTCAAGACAGTAAGAGGTTTTTTTATCTCTTTTAATAACCACTTAGTAAAGATTCTTGTCAGATTCTATACAGAACACTACTAGTTAAAAGTAAAGAAATGGGATTAATGCAGTAACGGTCTGGGAGAAAAGCAAGTCAAGGTGAGACAATGAACTGCATTGAAAAGGCGATTATTGGGCTGTAAAAGTCTACCTCAGTGAGAATATTAGCACAGAAAGAAAGTCTGAGAGTAAATCTGTTGATTACCTAAAGCCAAGTGGTCAAGCTAAACACTTAGGAACTAAGTAGATTTTTTTTCCATAAGCTTCAGTCCATCAGTTGGAGAGTTCATAGTGTACTTTTCATTTCTGTGTATATATGTATATTATATATAGGTATACATATACACACAAATATAGAATTTCCCGTTTTTTATGCAGGCATGAAAGGCCTGAAAAAAAACACTGTAAAAAAAGTTGCAAATGTGCAACTTATGCTAAAGAACAGGATATTTGTGCTCCGTTTAAGGACTAATGAGGACCAATGCAAAATAGATGCAAAATCATGCATGGAGTATGAGCAGGAAATTGTCACTGGAGCCACCTGCTGTAAAAGGGCCTTGATTCCAGCAGTCAAAGTATCTGATAATGGGAATGTAGCTGCCAGAGTGGCTTGTGGAAGGTCAGATAGGGAAGTTTCCACAAGCAGGCATTCTATGGGAAGAGTCTTTAAAATTCAAGAGGGCAAACTCAAAAAAAAAAAAAAATAGTAGTTATAGATGTTGCAAAAAATAACTTTGGTTGGAAATTATGGGGAAAAAGGGTTTCTTAATTTCAGTGTGGTGACCTCCTGTAGGACCCACTTAAAAGGGCTTACATTTTTTCACTTACTCTGTGTTAGACATGCAGGAGAAATACTGACAAGATATTCTCAAGAGGTCAAAACAACAAAAAAACTTTACCACAGCTTTAGAATATCAAAGAACTTTGGCAAAAGGTTTAGAACAGCACTCAATTAACATAAAACACTTCTCAAAGCATTGACTTAGCCCATTAGCAAACTCTGAGCCGAAGGACAGAATTAGAAGAAGAGAGAAAGACAGAACAGATGTAGAAAAGAGCAAACTTAACTACCACTCCTGATTCCAGTGATGTTCAGCTGACAGAAATTCCAGGAGGAGGTGAGGCCAAGTCATGTGCTTGCCTTGTATCTCAGGTTAAATACCCTTTGGCCTTCCTGCACTGTTCCCCCAGGTGAGTCTTCTGGTCATTGATTCTGGGGCTAGATTGGGGTGGGGAGTGGAGCACTGCTTCCAGTGTGCCAGGGATTGGCAGCCCCTGCCCGGGGTAGGGGGGATGCAGAGCAGAGCATCACCTTGCCAGAGCAGGACCTGACCTGCCCTTTCCCCTCACACATGCACCTGAAATGTTCCAAGCCAGCAGCCTCCTCCAGTCTCTCACACCTTCTGAAGCAGGTTGAAGAGTGGACTAGAGACAAGCAACTCAGAAAGGTTTGAGGTAAAATAAGGTTACATTTTGCATTAATAGCAAGATAATGCAGGAAGTTCATTTTACTGTTATGCTATGTTTCTGTGCCAGGACCATTTTATATTCTTTTTGTTATAAACTTATCCTCATAAAACACTTAAATAATTTCATTCATACCATGCCCATAATCTTTACCTTTTGTTTAAAATATAGACCAAATCCTAGCCTTATGTCTTTATTTCTGTGATATACCTGTGGTCTCTTTCTAGCTGACACAAATTAAAATTCACTATTCAGTGAATATATAACAGTCACCTGTTAAAATAAAAGAGGGGGCAAAGAAAAATGTAACAAATTCTAGAGTTCCTGGAGATACTAATACACTTTTCTATCTTCTACCATAAAACCTGATGATAAGAGAAAGCAAGAGGCCTTGTGGAAACTCATTAGACTTCTTTGGATTCTATCTTAAGTGTATGTAGAAAAAATTTGGAAGCTATATACAAAACTACTACATTTTCTGTGGTGTTGCCAGATGAGTTTTTCTGTGCTATCTATATTTATTGCACTCTTTCACTGCATGCAGAAACAGCTAATGCACATTTACTGTCATATCCATGGAGAAAGTTTCCTGTTATATTGCTTACTTATTTAAATGTCTAGTGACAACACAAGATGATATTAAGATTAACAATCTACTGATTAATACAGAGAGCACATTTGCAATCAAATGGTCTATATCAATGAAGCATATGGAGAACATTTTGTACATGAGTTCAGCAGTTCATGGAGTGGTGCCATTACTCACATAAAACCACCTGTTATTCACCTCAGGAGTCCTGTGCTAGTATTTCAGAAAGCTTAATCTTATATAAAACACTATTTCTCATGTTCTGAAAGAGATGTTTGTAAAATAGTTTAGAATTTCCATATTGGCAGTCACATTTGACCACCCTGTGAACCAGAGTGCAATACAATGCAATATTAGCTCCATGATTACAGGCAGAAAACTACAGAAAAAGGTCAGTGGACGCTTTGCTCATTATTCAGATGAAGAAATGAACAACTGCTGTGTTGGTTTGGAAATGAAAATCATTTAACTGTTAACACAGTACAATGCAGCAGAGGTTCTGCTACTTCTGCATTTCTGATTTAATCTTTGGGGACAAATATTTCTTACTGTCTTTAGGCACAATTTATGAAACCTGTTGCTTTAAAAAGAAATCTAATTGATTTTTTGAAAATGAACACAGATGGTTCTATTATTTTTATTTTAATATGCAAGGTTTTGAAAGTTGATGTTTATTTTTTAATTATTAATTAGATAATATATTTTGTTTAATCTCGCACTGCTCTCTTGTAATACTTCATAGAAGAATGAGGCAGATTTTAGGAATATAATTATTTAAAAAGAGGAAATAACTTTGAGCATAAAGCATACAAATGCTGTAAAATCTCTTGTATCTGCATTCATAATCTCAGTTACTGCAATTGGTTATTTTCTATATGTGAGAGAAACAGAGTTATTATGAAGTCTGTTAATAAAAAAATTGTCCGTGTATACATGGACAAGTAGGTACTATATCAATGAACAAGTCTATAGCAGTGAGGAATATAAGTCATTGTTGCTGAGGTTTACAAAACTTACTGCTTCTGTGCCAGCTTTGTCCCTGCAGATCTTCTCAAGGATCTCTGATGAAACCCTCTCCCTGAAATCCTTGCAATGCGTTCCCCCTGTTCCAGGGGTTTACTTGGGTGGATATGAAGGATCCAGGGTCTAGCCCACGTGCCTTAGATGTGTTACCTTGACTCATGGTGTGGAGAAAGAGCCACAAGACAGCCTATAGAGACAGAGAAAAGTAAAAGTTACAGGAACAGGATTGCTGAGACAGGATCATTAATAAAGCAAGAGGAAAAACAACAGCGAGGAATTATTTAAAACCCAAGAGAGAAACAGGGAAGCTAGTTTTGCTGGGGATCATTGGGCTGAGTGGTCAGAGCTGTCAGCTGATGGGAGACAGCGGCTCAGCAACCTCCAGGACCAGTTCCATGTAGGTACTGAGGCTAACACCGCTGCCCCGGGGGCCACTGCTCTGGCACCTCTGTGCTGTGGCGTACATTCTTGGTGTGCTGCGTCAGGGAATATGAGCATGACAATGCTTGGCCAAATCGCTCCCTAAAACTTCTTTAAAATTCTGTATACACCACTTGCAGGGTCTCCATTCTCCTGGCTAAAGAGGTCTGGACAGAGTCACAAATGAGGGGCTGTAACATCAGGAAGAATTCCTTGTGCTTCGTCACGGAGGCTACATGGCAACACCTGGTAAGACCCAACTCCACAGAGCACATGGCTTACTATCTGTCAAACAGGATCTTAGTCAAAGAAAATTGATAGACCTTTTCTCACTATGCCTTGTTAAAGTGCAGACTTAAAAGGACAACAGTCACTTTTATATTCATGACCCAGCTGGTGCCACCCTGCAGCTTTTCTGTTAACTACTCACACTCTAAAGATTTTTTGCCTGAGCTCAGCTGTAAGACCACCACAAACCTTTTGTCTCCAATGTCATGAGCAATGGCTTTCAGTGCTGAGCATGTAAAAGTGTTTCTCATTTAGAAGTATTGGATAACTGTAGAAAAACGTAATTTCAGTTAGAACACTGACAATAAAAGCTGGGACTGTCTACAGAAATTTTAAATTATGCAAAATGAGACACATGTACAGATTTTTGAACAATGATGGTATAACCCGGATATATTTCTGAAAGATACAGAAATGGGGAGCAGCAAAGAAATGATTGTAGCAGGATAAGCTGGTAGCTGGAGGTGGTATTAGAGTGAAGGTTTGGGAACCTGGGCTAATTGTGACTGAAATTTTGCCATGTTTGTTACCAAATGCTGTAGCCTTCTCTAAAGCAGAGTAGACAACACAGTTTAATGTATAAGCACTTTTGGGAATTGATATTGGCCTTACCTTTGGCATTTGGCTTTAGCATTCTATTTCTTTCCTTTGTTCCATTAATGATGAAGTTTCTCGTCCTTTGTAATTATAATTGGTAATTGATCGTACACCTCAAAGAGCACATGTGTTTTGTTTTGGGGGCTTTTTTGGACAATGAGTAGGGTTGGAGGTTTTATTTTTTGCCCATTTGATTAATGCAATTACAACATTTATAAATCTGCTTCAGGGAGCCCTGGTGGTGTAGTGGTTAAGCACATGGCATAGCAAGTTGCCAAGGCTCGGGGTTCGATCCCGGCCAGGCTGCTCCCCGGGCAGGCAGTTGCTCGTTAGCCCTGCAAGGGGGCAATCTGCCTACGTCCTGAGGAGGACCTCACTGCCACTGTCCAGAATCGCTTTGGCCCGGCAGATTGAACCTCGGGATTAAAGGGTGGGCTCAGATCTGCGCGCCCTGTGTCTCACCTAAAAAAATCCAGTGCGCAGGCTGGGAGGTCTGAAAGGAAAGAGGCCTCCCCCGGATCTTCGTACGCGAAGACTGGCCAGCAGCAAAAAAAAAATCTGCTTCATTAACATAACAGATGATCTACTTCATTGCCACATTTGAATATGTCAATTTCCAATTCAATGTCAAGATCCTTCCACTATAATTATATAAATATATCTTTGTGAACAGATATAATTAATCTAAAGTGTCATAGTAAGTAAAACCTGCTTCCATTGGTGTATATTGTCTTTGGTTGCATGATGCATTCTCTGCTGCCTCATTCAGCCACGTAATATACATTCTCATAGAGACAAAGAATAAAAATATAGTACTCAGTTAGGTGCTTGAAAAGATGTTTGTTTATTTCTTAACTTTCATACAGACCAAATGAACAGAATACTGGAGCTCTTCATCTGCAACGTATCTGTGTTATAAAATTTTTTTAATGATTAATAAATAATGATTTTCTGATAGAACTTGCCAGTTAGAAATAAATATTGATTTGTCCTGATAAGAATACTAAGAGAAAGTGATGACATGGTGTAAAATCCTTTTGATTATAGCTGCTTTCTACAGATAACACTAAAAAACTCCAGATTATGGCATGCACTCTGGTTAATGATTAGGATTTGGTCATGGCACAACAAATCTGGTTCTTCCAGGGTAGAAATCTAAATGCAGGTGCAGCAGAAGAAGTCCAGATTCTGTTCCCATCATAGAAAATAAAACACTATTTTTCATAATACATGGTTGCTCTCAATGGCCAGAGCAACATCTGTAGAATCACAAGTCAAACTTTTTCTTTTATTTTCCATTGTCCACTGGGATATATCAGAGAAACACAGAATACGCTGAGTTGGAAGTGACCCACAAGGATCACTGAGTCCAAGTCCTTGCACAGGACCATCCCCAAGAGTCACAACATGCTCCTGAAAATTGTTGTCTAAACACTTCTTCAACTCTGTCAGGATTGATGCTGTGACCGCTTCCCTGGGGAACCCATTCTGGTGTCCAATCACTCTCTGGGTGAAGAAACTTCTGTTATCTAACCTAAGCCTCCCCTGATACAAGTTCAGGCTATTCCTTTGGTTCCTATCACCAGTCATCCCAGAGGAGAGATGAGCATTGGCCGCTCCTCTTCCCCTCATGAGGGAGTTGGAGACTGCAAAGAGGTTTCCTCTCAGTCTCCTCCAGACTGAACAGATCAAGTGACCTCAGCAGCTCCTCATACAGATTCACCTCAAGGCCCTTCACCTTCCTGGTGGCCCTCCTTTACTGTATATTGGTAAAATCTTATAAAATGAAGGCCTTGTTGCCTTTGTAAAATCATAGCTAAGGTCTGTTAGTTCAGCTGGAGAAGGGCCGTGAGAAAAGCCTGTGAAAAGAAAAACAATTAGTTTTTACCCATGTAAATGTAGTATCAACAGAAGCAAGAAAGTTAAATAGAAGGAGAAAAACAGCAACATATCTGCCCCTGTTATTTTTCTGAATGCTTGAATGCTTATGCTATAGGTAGCCAATGGTAGTATATTGTAGTTAATAATAGCCAATGAATCTATTGTAGTAATTCAGTAACCAATTGCTATGACACGAATGATAACATACAAAAGTGTATAAAGAGAAGCTGCTTTGTTTAATAAAGGCTTTTTGCCCTTTTTCCGAGGCACAATCTGTGTGTGTCATGGCTGCCCAAACAGCGACACTCCTTTGGAGACTCTCCAATAGCTTAATGTCTTTTTTATATTGGGATGCCCAAAAGTGCATGCACAACTCAAGGTGAGGCTGCCCCAGCTCAGATCAGAGCAGGACAATCCCCTCCATTGCCCAGCTGGCAATGCTGTGCCTGATGCCCCCAGGACAGGGTTGGCCCTCCTGGCTGCCAGGGCACTGCTGGCTCATGTTCAACTTGCCATCAACCAGGACCCCCAGGACCCTTTCCACAGCACTGCTCTCCAGCATCTCATTCTCCAGTCTGTCCATACATCCAGGATTGCCCCATCCCAGGGGCAGAATCCAGCACTTTTCCTCACTGAACTTCATTTGGCTGGACACTACCCAGTCCTCCAATTTACCAAGGTCTCTCTGCAGGGCCTCTCTGCCCTCAAGGCAGTCAAACTCCTCCCAGCTTTGTATTATCTGCAAACTTGCTCTGCATCCCTTCCAGTCCTACGTCAAGTCATTTATGAAGATGTTGAAGAGCATAGGCCTAAGATAGAACCCTGCAAAACTCACTACATATATATGTGACACATACATATGTGCACATTATATATATATATCTGTATATATATACATGTAATATATTTATAGTCTGGTCTATTGCTTTGCCGAGTTAAAGATTTTTCTTCAGAATTATAGATATAAGAAAAATGCATGGAAAAAAAACAGTAGTGGTTTCCTTCTTTTGATTATGTTTTTGATTTTAAAGGTTTTCTTTGGTTTTTTATTTTTGTAAGGACTCTGGCAATATAAGGTCCTAGTTCTTCAATTTTACTTTTATTCTCTTTCGTGCTGGTATAATTTTTAGGTCAGAATATCCAAATTCATGATTTTATCCTAAAAATACTTTAAAGACTGTGGGTGTCTGAGTTTTTACTGTATGTTTTACAGTGAAATGAAATTCTTATTTATATTTGGAAAGCTCTCTAAGGATTTACCTTTTTAAAGCAGAATTTAAAATATCTATTTCCTGTGATGCTTTTACTTGCTTGGGATGCAAAACTCCCTGGAACTCAGAGAGCAGCACTTCATAAATGAAATTTACTATTATTGCTGTTTTTTCCACGGTAAAAGCTATTGTTAGCGACAACTGAATTGCAGCCCTGTCCAATATTATAATGTTCCAATCTTCTGTTTGGGCTCAAAGATCTTAAGTTTAGATTAAGCTAAAATATTTTGGTTGACTGGTTGACTGGAGTTGGCTCAGCTTTCTTTTTAGTGGGAAAAACATTTTACAAGATTCTATACACAAACAAAACAGCACCTATTTACAAAACAGGATGCATTTTAAAATGCTCACTTTCATTAGAACACACAAAAAAATGGAAGTTGAAATGTGAATTCGGTAAATACTGAATACTGAATGAAACACGGTAAATTCATTCATTTAAATGAGGCTTTGCCTGTTCTTAAATATTCGTCCTCAAATGTCTCCCACTGGTATGTCTCAATGAGGAGTTATCATTCATAATGTGCTGATCTTAGTGGTGAGTAGGAGTCAGTGCAAATGAGTAATTGTGATAGATGCTACTTGAAAGTTAAGCATATTTTTCATGATTTAAGTAATTAAATTAAACTTTTGAAAAGTTTGCTACACATCTCATTACAACTAAAGCATAACTTCAATTTGGAAGTTTTAAAATGGTACTTTGTACTCATTTAATTATTACTTAATATTAGAGAGCAAGAAATTCAAAGGTTTCATTGTAAAATGAATTCTATACAAAACCATTTGGTGCATTAATATATAACCTTTAAATGAATGGATTATTTCTTAATGAAGTAGCATTATTATTTTATGGCTGAGATAATCTGGCAGACTGTGTTAATTGTGTGAGCCCTATGTGAGTTACTGTGTTCCAATGGTGTATTGCTGTAGGCTGCCTGAATAGTTAAAGGAGTTTATGAAGACTGCTAAGACTGAAAGACAGGGTAACAAGCTGACACAAGTCAGCCTTAAGTATCCTATTTCATAAAATTTCAGAAGAGGTGGAACAATTTTCAGGGAGAAGTCAGTTAGCTGCCTATATTCAGTGTAGGAGCCCTGTGGTAACATAGGAAATGTTTTCCTTCTTGATAAAATAATTATTTAAAAATAGTCTAGTCCACTTAAAATTATTCGATAGGTTCTTCTACTAAAAAAAAAGTAGGAAGGAGTAGATTAATAAAACTTAGAAGAAAGTGATACAGATCCTGTTTCCTTCTCTTCCTGCCCGGTTAGGCCATTCATCTTGGTTGATGGAAGCACAAAATCAATTTTCTCCCCTGCTTGAAAGGTATTAATCCCATACCGTAAGAAGGACTCCTTCTTACAACACTATGATGTATATTGGGGTGGCTACACTCAGTATCTCCCCTTGACTGTGACCCTGTAAGTACTGGGTATGCATCAAGACTGACTCTAGAAGCTGATGGCTTTAAAGGTATTTCATTCATTCTCCTGAGTATGACAGACTTTGTCTTCTGATCTTAGTCGCCTGTATTGACTGCAGGTACTGAGCAAATGCTGCCTTTTAAATATATTTCAGACGGATATTTGGATTTGAGACATGAAATTCTTATTAAGAACAAGAATTTAAATTAAATATGCCCCAAAATTAAGTTGATGTGCTGTTGTCTTTCTCAACCACTGAATATTTAAGTAGAAAAGCATCATCAGGCAAAACTGAAAGCAGCTTACTGCAGAGTTTTGTATTATAAGGTACTCAGCATACTCGGGAAGTACATGAAATCTGGTAAATCAGGGGGCAACTCTGAATTTGGTTCAGGCACCATGGGGTATAGGTATGGGAGGGATATACAGAACGAAGGGTCTGGAATATATGAGAGAATGGCTGTTATCAGCATCACCATATGCATCCTTCAGTTCTATGAATGGTATTTAATCATGATATTTGCAATTTTTTTCCACAAATATTTTCAGCATAGAAATAAAGTTATTGTTTCCTATCACAAAAATATTTCATCTCATCTAAAGTTATTTCCTTGTGCTTTTGAATTTGTATGTATAGAAATATATCTATTTTTGCACATGTGAAAAATATATGTATATATGCATATATAATTACATAACATATTTATACACTGAGATTATTTTTTCTCATTTTTAGGACCATGATACATAGCATTTGCTTTTTCTATTTGCTGTGCCTGATTCCTTTAAGTAAGAGATGCCTGGATTAGGTGTAAGTCCCTGAATATAAAGGGAGTTTTTTCATCATTTGTCCCATCCCCTGCCCTGGCACGCTGCAGACGCTGGCTTAATGTGCTGCAAAGGGAAGCTTTCCCAGGGCAGGATGTGTCTCACAGGGGAGAGTGGACATTGTAAATACTGAGAAAGTGATGAGACAAGTGAAGTGTGGCACAAAGCCAACTCCGCGACATGATGAGGGGGAAAAAGTGATGTTCCTGGAATGAGATATCGTGGTATGGAGCTGCATGTGGATTGGATTGCCACAGCACAGGAAGTCTCTGAAGGGCCTCTAGGCTGAGGGAAAACCTAGAAGAAAGAGGCTGCCCCTTAGGGTGCACATTTGTGATGCCTTTCATTCTGTCTTTCTTAACTACTCACAAGTTGTTGTGTTTTAAAAGATGTTTTTGACACCATTTCAGTTTTTGCTCAAGTAAAAGCGGGATTCTGATCGTAAAAGTCCTGGTTTTAAAAGCTTTTGGAGGTGCACAATTAGATCCAATAAAAGCAGCAGCAAGATAATGTGTCATTGTAAGGGAACAAGAAAGTGGTTTTTATCTGCTGCATCCGAGTTTTACTCGTCTCAAGGCTGTATTAAAGAACACACGAGGAACCATGAACAATCCAAACACCTTTACTTTTTCTAAAGAGAAGGAGCATGGGGGACGGAAAGGCTGCTGGAAGACTGAAGTGATAAGCATTTTGGGATGACTCTGTCAGAGTGGAAACTGGCTAAGCACCATTAAAAGGTCTAAATAATACAGGTGCATCAGCAATCAGCCCTGTTTATCCGAAATGTTTGATACCTTTGAGGAATCAATAAAACATGCTGTGTTTGGCAAAAGCTCTATTAGCTGCTTCAGCCAACTTTTGCCACAGTCTTCCAGAAGGAAACCCTTTAAGGAAAGGAAATCTTAAGCCTCCTACATTAATTCAAATTTGTACCCAGCTGTAACTCAGGCCTTTGTCTGAGCGGTGTTACCAAAGAATACTCTGTTGAAGGTCACACATCAGAGTGGGTGCTCTCAGAACCTTTCAAGAAGGTTTCAAGAAGAGGTCTTGAAAGATGTCTTTTAGCTTGGTAATCAGAACAAAAACTTTCCCAAATACTTTCTGCTAAAGAAGATTCCAAATTGCCACACCTGCTTGGTATTCTTTTCCAGTGTATTCTGTGGATATCACCAGTGCTTTCAAAAATGGAGGCACTGAGGGGGAGCCTAGTCCTGAGCAAAAATCCAGGTTTTACATGGGCCAGGTGACATGGGGACAAGAAGAAGAGAAAGAAATGGCTGTGTCATGGGAAAGAGGAGAAAGGTTGTCTAACTCCCCAATTAAACTAAATCACAAAAGACAGATCACAAGGATACAGACTGAACATAATCAGTTCTCACAGATCTACAAAGACATGTAAGCTTCTGGGGAAAAGGGTCTCTTGAATTATTACTTTAAATATCAATCAGCAGTATATTCAGAACCTGTGATCAAAGTCAGTCCCCAAGGGTTGGTAAGCATCTGTCTGACACATCATTCAAAGTGTTTTAATTACAAATCAGAAAGCTTGTTCTTCCTGAGGGATAATGGAGCAGAGTAGATGCAGGTTGAATGTGGAAATAAATCTGGAAAGTCAACAGGGGCCCTTGGAGGTGGGTAATGGAATCCTGGCCCTTAGCTTCAGGAGGAAAGGCTGATGAAAACTCAGATGCCAACACCCTTCAGGCTGCGCTTCGAGTGCAGGGCTCCCCCATTCCTTCCCTCCTGGGAGATGCTGCCTCAGCAGGGCTGGGATTTATAGCCTGGCAGCTGTGCAGGATGAGCAAAGAGCTGGAGACATCCAGCAGCCTATGGCATGCAAGGGAAAGCCTTCTTTCCCCTGTTGTGTGCCCAAGGAAGCATCCTCAGCATAACCCCCAGGCACCACACTTGTGTTTGCTGCTCCCAGCCTGCAGAGCCAAAACACTGCCTGCAGCTGAGGGTATGGCAGGGGCTCACCCACAGGGGAAGGTGTGTCACCTTTTAATCAGTGACCTGGGAATAAAAATCCAATGAAATGTCAGTTTTCACAAACATTTCTTTCTGATACATGCTGCCGACTGTTTTAACAGCTGCAGAAAGAAAAGTGTCCTTTTCCAAGCTTCTGATTTAAGCTAAGTCAGTGGCAGTGTTCATGTATAAATATACATATCTTTATAAAAGGTTATATGGTCCAGAAGGCTAACTTTACTTTAAAAATATTAGTAGACAAAAATGGGAAATACTGTATCAGTTATCATAATATTATTATGTATCTTTATACTCAAATAAAGATTCTAAGGTTGTTGATGGGTGAAAAATTACAAGGCAAAAGGAAACTAAGTGTTAGTGATAAAATGGATGGGATAATGGGCACCAAAGGGGGTTCTTGATGTGGCAAGTGACAGCAAGCAATGAGAAATATTTCCACAATATTTGAGAGAGAAGTGGATGTGTTCCTTTCACTTGTTATGTTTGTTTTTGCCATTTGAACAGATGCTGTTGTCACTTGGCAAAGTACCCCTTCATAAGGTCAATTCCAAAACATTAGGATTCCTCCTCTTGATTTATGCTCTTATTGTTTTCTGCATAAATAAAGCTATGGCCTCTTCCTTCCAGTTAATGTGCCACTAGCTTAATTAATTTTGAAAGTAGAAGAGAGTGCAGGAGACAGCTGATATTAATGAGCTGTACTAACAATATTAGGAACTGACTGGATCTATTTATTAAAAATAAGAGCAGGGTTTTTTATATGCTTTGGAATAACTGCAATAAGTAAATCCAGACTAAAACCAGAATTTTATGTCATATGCTTATCTTCATATAGCTACTGTACCCCAGGAAAAAAATCTGGTCTGAACCTCAGTTCTATGTTTAATTCCATAGTTTAAAAAGTTTATAAAACTAGAGCTCCTGACTACAAATGACTTGTACATTTTGAAAACTAACATGTGGCTTATAGCTACGGGAGACTCTGTAGTTAAAATTTTGCAATTTGATGGATCTACACTTCAGGGATTATTTTGTCTGTGGATAAGTCTATTTCCTCCTCTATTTTTATACTTGTCCCCAAGTGTCCCAGTTAGGTGGCCATTTTGCTCGGTACCACACATTCATACATATTCAAAGCAGGTACATTTTTGTATCAACAACAGCAAAATGTTGTTAAGATGAGAAGAAAATAATGTGCCAACACCAAAGATATTCATGAATCTAGAGAGCAGCTGTTGGGAAAAAAACCCCAACAAATTCACATTATTCCAACTCACCTTGAAGGGAAGCAACTCTGACATCTTCAAAATAAGGAAACTGGGGTGGCTACTATGATTGCACATCTAAATAACTGTATAAATCTATCCTTATTATGACATGTATTTATTTCAGTCTTGATATCCTGTGAGTTGGAAAGATAGCCTACAACCTTGTTAACTTCTATTTTGAGCTGCTACTGTTCTTAATGAATTTATTTATTTAATTTCCTTATGACTTTTTTCACTATTCTGCTCCATTTTGAGATTAAAATTTTTTTTAAACTTTGGTTATAAAGATTTCCCTCAAGCTTCTTAGTTTTGGCCTAAAGTCCCTCTTTATTATCCTCAGATAGATACTATGTTACTTTGGGCATATTTCTTCCAAAAAAGTATGAACCTTGTTTATCAAGTACCAGGAGATATTTGTTCAAGCTGACCATGAACAGGCTTTCAAGCGTTTTCAAGGGATCTAGGGAGGGGCCTAACTTCATTATTAGCCTGAACACAGCAGAAAAGGAGAGGTCAACATAATTCAGCTTGTTTCACTGCTGTGATTCCAGAGCATTTGCAGGGTAAGCAAGAGCAGTGTTTGACCAAGCCTTTCTACCTGCGGACATGTTCACAGCTGACGTTGTAGTACAGCGCTAATAAGATTAGTATAATGCTAATGGAAGAGTCCCTTTTACTCTTTGACACAAAATAATTTTCACAGGCATCAGAGAAGAAGGTTGTGTACTGAGAAAGGAAGATGCAGATGCTAAAGAATGCCTTTTGCATAGGTGAAATTGTTTATCATTTTCACTTTCATACAGCAAGAGGAAAGAGATCCAAGTTCTGGGGTGGAGGCAAGGAAGAAAGACCCAACTGCCCAGCCCTGACTCTGTGGAGGAATCTTTAGCCTTGCTTGGAAGGGTGAATAAACCTCAGCAGACATAAATGAATCAGAGCTTACTTAGACAAAGTTAATGCAGAAATCTCTTTTCTCTAATGATACCTATATAGTGTTTTGATAGTTTCAACATACATTAGGTATTATAAACTTAGATTTTACATAGAAAAATCATACCCTTCTCTATAGAAATAAGATTTTTTTTGTATTGGTAATTAATTCCCTTAGCTTGTACATTTACACAGGATTAATTGTAGAGTGAAAATCATATTTTTCACGCTGTTCTCAGTGCTTAGTATATTTAGCATGTAATCGAATATTCAAATGTGTATTCATGTGAAGTGACATTCCAGACCTTAGGATATTTTGATATTATTCCAACTGAATACCTCTTCATTTTGAAGAGGTGGTAAAATGTTTAGCTCTCTAAATTAAAAGCTAAGTAGGACTGATGTGTATTCAGATCCCATGAACAAGGTAAGTGAAATTTTCCTTTCTATACAGATGGTATTATCAGAAGCAATGACTTGTATGAAACAAAAGTATGCTTGCCGTGACTTTGGGGAAGAAGGCAGCAGAAAAAGATATTCAGCTGACTGATTGAAAATCAATTTGCAAGTAGATTTTAAAGCCTGAAACTAGCTTATCAGCAGAATTAAGCTGTGGAAATACAGCTGCAGAAAGCTCATGAGTGAAGTGCTTATCCAGAGAGAGAAAAGGTAATATACTTACACTATAACAAAAATGAGATAATAAAGTAAGTGATCAACACATGGGTTTCTGTCTGCTGTAAATATAGACTTGCACAGCAAACCCAAAGTAAGTCTGGATCGACTAGGCACAATATATGCAAAAGAGAAGAGCAACTTTCATTTAGTGAATGAAATAGCAACAACAACCAAAATTACAGTGGTATGCCAGCAGTTACTCAGTGCATTATGCAAGTCATTCAGATATCTCCTCTTCCAAGCAGTATGAATTGTTACATACGTTTGATGGCTGGTGGCCTCAAGGTGACTTCCAGTTAAGAAAGGAAAAATAAATTAATTACAGAATATATAATCCCTGAGCATGCTAGGAGTCCTCACCATGACATTTCTCTCTTGTTTTTTGCCATCCAACCAGACAATCACAGCCAAGCACTAATAGTAGAGGTGCTTACTCTTCTTTCAGGGCTGGACCAACACCTTTGCCTTGAGCCTGAAAAAGGAATTGAAAAACAAAAAGAAAAACTAGTATTGTTTGTTACTTGGAACATACCTGCTATCTTTGCTCTAACACCCACAGCTAAAAATTATCAGATAGTTAAAATTTTAATATCTGCAAAAAGATATCATTACAAAGATGTATTTTTTAAATTTCAGCAGGTCAGAAACATGACATTTCAAGAGCTAAATTAAGCTTGTAGATGATCATGAGAAATTTTTACTTACCTTTGCATATACTGTGACATATGATACTTGAACTAAGGTAATCAGATTGACTACAACAAATAGCCTTGCTGTGGGGGAAAAAAAATATTAATGTATTAAATGTATTTTAAAACTCTGGCTGCCAGGATGTCTGAAATGGAAATAATGCTAGAAAAGTAGAAGTAGTCAAAATATATGAGAAATAATTTTTATATAAATAATGTTGTTACATTACTTATCATTGTACATATTAACATTACCACTACCATCTAAAAATGGAAATATTTCTCCAACAAATTGTCTTTTCTCATATAAATCTAGACTAATTCTAAGCCAGTTATAATAGAACCAGCCCAAGCTGGTCAAATGCTATTTAGTTCCATCTATTGCTGTTCCAATTTTGTTAATAAATGAATGCAGTGCATTCTTTAGGAGGAAAAATTTAAATAAAGGGAAAAAAAGAGTAAAATAAATATATAAACTTCTGGAATGTAAGAAAGCATCAATATGAATTTTATTTTACAGTCTGAGTCAGCCACTCTGATGATTTTTGGAATTCTAACGTTTGGATGAGATTATTTTTGTAAAACTTTCTATTGATAGTGAAATTGTAAATTACTGTAAGTAACAATTCAGTATTGCTATGTACAATATGTTGCATACTTATTAGTATATCACCTGCAGATAGCATTTTATAGTTTTAGTTCCTTTTGGTCTCAAACACACCTACTAATTTCAATTCATTCTGGATTTATACTATTGAATTTTGCTNAGTGCATTCTTTAGGAGGAAAAATTTAAATAAAGGGAAAGAAAGAGTAAAATAAATATTTAAACTCCTGGAATGTAAGAAAGCATCAATATGAATTTTATTTTACAGTCTGAGTCAGCCACTCTGATGATTTTTGGAATTCTAACGTTTGGATGAGATTATTTTTGTAAAACTTTCTATTGATAGTGAAATTGTAAATTACTGTAAGTAACAATTCAGTATTGCTATGTACAATATGTTGCATACTTATTAGTATATCACCTGCAGATAGCATTTTATAGTTTTAGTTCCTTTTGGTCTCAAACACACCTACTAATTTCAATTCATTCTGGAGTTATACTATTGAATTTTAATATGTCATTAAATGAGTAATTTCTGTCTATTCTAGTATAATTTTGTGTGTCAGGACCTGGAGAAAGTTTATCTTAGCACCTTGTGTGGTGACTGTAAAACTGATATATTATTCACAGCACCAGCAATACAAACCCCCATGAATGTGGAATAAGAATCAGTTTCCATCAAAATTGTTTGGTTTTTTTTCAGAAATTCACCAAGGCATGAAAAAGCAGAAATTATATGAATGTTGTCTGGCTTCATTTTAAAGGTCATAAAATACATTTATCACCCCTAATATCTTTTACGTTTCTGTAATTAAATTATATTGTTCATGTGTTTTTCAGACAGTCCTTGTATGAAACCCAGGGAAGTATAATGAATACTATTTGTAAGGGCAGAATGACAAGATTATTGGAATGAAGCCTGTATGAACTCTACAGCTTAAGGGTGACTGAATAAAATTTTCCGTCAATGATATTCATAATTATCACAGCTTTGCTACTGTAGGAAAGAGTGAACTACTGAAGTATGTTTCAGTTTTGACTCGGCACTTAGATACATTGACTTGGGTAAGTAGGAATGCAGTAGTTATGTCTCCTCAGCAGAGCACCCTGGGCATAGCCAGAAAGTGGAGCTGTCAGAATCCCTCACAGCTCCTTCGCTCCCTGCTCTGGTCCTAACTGCAGCAGCCTAGGGACAGAATTTTACCAAATGGCATGTAGATGGCATTGCACTAGGGGCTGACTGGCCATTCTAGTTCCAATCCCTTCTGCATCCCCTCTCCCATGAGCCCCCAGAAGAGAGAAACAGTAGCCTGCCTTTGCTTTTGTTGTACATGTCACTGAAGATCCTGTAAGAGGATTATGTTGGTGAGGGAGTCACAAAATATTACAGAGAAAATGTTCCTACATCCCTAAACTAAAATCAATTTATCAAGTCCACATCAAGAAACTAACAGTATTCTGGTTCTGTTTCATGGTTCCCTCTCTGACACACTTGAAGAAACAAGAGATGCTACATCTGAAGTGCATGATTTTGATTTTACAGTACCCAAATTTGAGAGATGTTCTGTTTGTGACGTAAAATTGAAAACTGAGCAATAGTTTAGCCAGCACACCTGAATGGTAGTTACTATAGTTCTGAGGTTATGAATAGGTTGAGGGCTCCTGCATGGAGAATTTTGCAATTTTATCATTCTCATGGTTAGAAGTCTTTTCCAAAATTACTCTTCTCTTGTTAAAATATACTTGTTCTTTCAAATTTTATTATGAATTTATGTGAGTTTTCTCTTCTTGTATTTGTATTTCTTATGTATTTACTGAGAACAATGCAATGTCTTTTCAAGATCTGTATTTTGCTAAACTAAACAAACTTAATTCTTCCTTCAGCTTTTCAATAGTCCTCAGCAGCTGTACAGGTACATATTAATTTTTCTTGAATATAGGTGACCAGCTTTATATATGGTCTTCCAGATGAAACTTCAGCAGGTACAATAACTGTAATGTTTTGTGTTATCTAATAGAATCATCTTACTATTTATAGTCTTTTCCCCTTCCTCATGGTGTATTACTTTGATACATGTAATTCACCCTGTAAACAAGACCTGTAAAACTTGGAAGATCTTTAAACAGATTTCCCACTGACAGGACAAGGTGTTTTTTTCTCCTGCCTTGTTGTTAGTAGATGACAGGTACTGTTATTAGCCTCTCCAGAGACAGAGAGGCTAATAACAAAATCTTGAAATAACCTCAACTTTTTAACAAAAAATGCCATCCTATGATAGCAATAAATGTCATCCTATTTCAACTACTAAGCTATAGGTTTTCCTGTAGAATACTCTAATTCTCCAGTTCTCCAATTCTCCAGGTGATGATGTTTGCCAACTTAGTTATCAGCATTTCATAACTGCAGTTCTTTGTCTCATGCCAAAACCACTAATATTCGCAACATCTGCCCCAGAACCAAACCTTGCATATGTCCACAACACAATTCCCTGTAACTTGATAGACATTTCTCCTTTCATGCATCCCATTTTCATGTCTAAAACTCTCCTTCTGCATCCCATCCACTATTTCAGTTTACATTTCTGAGTTTTTGAAGTTAGCCAGTAATTTTCTAAGGAGGTGTGTCTATGATTTCTTCACATAGATTAAATATGTAATGAGTTATTTCTTAAAAATGATGATGCTTTTATTAATCTTTATTCACTGTTGGTAAACATGTAGCATTTCATTATCACACTCAGCGTAGAGTGTACTAAATTCTGAAGTTTCCTTCCACCTGACCATAAACAGATCAGTTACTTCTAGCCTTCAGCGTTCCTCTCTCTTTCCTCATAGCACATTCCTCATCAAAAGCTAAGATAAAATATTTATTTCCATTTTCAGTGAAACTTAATTTTCCTTTAAAATTTAACCTTCTAGTATTTTCTTATTTTTAAACAGTTGCAATTCTTTATTATTGTTGTATTCATTATTTTCAAGTTCAAATTTTGTTTTGGAGTTTCTTCTTAAACTCTGCATTTTCTTTATAAGACAACCCACCTTTTTATTTTGTATCATTGCTGCTATTCCTAATGCAGTTTTCAACAAATTACACATGGGGTCCTTTTTAGTAAGTTTTTTTTTCGCCTTTCTTCAAAACAGTTTCCAGAAAATCTCTGTGCCTTGAAACCTTTCATACTGAGGCCTCTAAGCCCTTCAGCTTAGATAATGCCATTCCTAATTCCTTTGATTTCTCAAAGTTTTCCAATTTCTCAAGGTTTTCCAATTTGAAGCCAATTTTAAACTATAGACCAATCATTATTTTTATTAGACTGAGATAAAATCTGAATTGGTATAATTTCCAGCTTGTTCAGTGAAGAACTACAGCAGGTATCACACCTCAGAATACTCAGACTGCATTAATAGTCTTTGTTTTCCAGTGCCTATTTGGACAAAAATTTTTCCATGGTGAGAAATGTACTGGTAGGATATATTTCTCTAGAAACAGAATATATATATGAGTATACATAACAGAAAACAAACCTTTTTATTTCCTCTCTAGTGTAATAAGGCAAAATTTGAGGAGAGAGAAAGTGAGTCTAAAAACATTGTTTTAATCAATATTATCAACATCACAGCAACAAATAGGTAAGAGTAATTGCAGGCATAACAAAGTGAACATTTTTTGTGTAAAAAGGAATAATAAATCTTTAACTGGTGTCCCTGTTAAATGTTCATTCTTTCTAAAGAGAATAACGATACTATTTTTGATGGAAGACACACATTAGAACTAGAGAAAACTATTGACCATTTTGCAGTCAAAAGTTGTCTTTTTCCAAGACCAAGATGTTTCTACGGAAGTATCCCAATTTCTGAACAGCTCTAATATAAATATGGACTTCGGCATCTGAGAAGTCTGATCTTTCCACATACTTCAGCAATGTTCTCCAAAGATTTTAATGTGAGTGAAATATCTTGGAGGGTTAGATCCTGAAGGAGCTTCATATCCCTCTGTATTACCTACAGAATAAAATTCCGGTGCTGAATTAATCTCTAAAGACTGACAGAAACAAATGAAGAAGCCCTGTCAAAGGATACAAACTGGACACTGCCTCATGAATCCACAATCCAGGAGAACAGAGAGACCTGCACAATTACATTTATGGCTTGAGGGGTCAACATCCCTTAGTCTGACAAAATAGATAGGTACAAGAATCTACAATTTCACCAGTCAAGATAGACTGTGCAAGAATTGAAAATACAGTCTTGGAAGCTTCTCTTAACCACTACGAAAGAATAAAAGAGCTATCCTAGAAGAAAAGTGAAAACTGCATACAGAATATTTTCTACTAAGAAATACTAGTCACAATTTTTTGTTATTTTCATTAAAAAAATAAAAAAGAGTAAGATCCAGTTTTGTGCATCTGTAAAACGAAACTGGAATTAATACTCTAACAAAGCAAATGAATAAAAATTACTTATGGTGAGGAGATGGTGCCATTTTGATAAAAGTATTTCAATTTAATTCTTCCCTTTGATTATTTGAATTATTTCAAGACATTTGATGAACCAAGCTAGTAGCTGTTTTCTGGAGTGGTGGATAAACACAGTATGGTCTCTAACATTGTATGACCTGTGCTGCCTTTAAATAATGACTTCTGTAAAAGCAAAATTTGTATCATTATACTGTAATTTAGTAGAATGATATTTCATGGGTATTCTTGTTTAGTCAGATTATAAGGCATTTATTAGTATTCATATTCAGTAATTCCCATGTTTCATCCCACATAAAGATTTCAGGTCTGCGGCACTGTGTCAGTTTCGCTGCCAGTGCAATATGGAAGTAATCTATAAAAGTACGGACATAAAAACCTGATTTAGAATGGTGCAGCTGAACGTTCTGAACAATTTAGAGTCTGAGACGAAGCACTCTAAGATGGTATTTCTGGCAGCTGCATTGAATACTTTTTGTAGGACGCGTGAACAGTGCAGACCCCTTGAATCACTACTGCGTGCTACCCAGACAGATCACAGTGGTGCTGATTGGGCATAGTCTACACACAAAGGCAACTCAATTCATTCCACAACTTTGTAGTCCAGATCAATATAAACATTGATATACCTCCACCACATTCTCAACACTTCTGTGAGACAGAAACAGTTCCCTAAAAGCCTAGAAAAAGGAGACTTCTCTCCATGGGATGAATCAAGCTCAAATGTGATAATTTTTCAATTGTCTTACATATTTTAACTGTTTAATCAGCACTTCTTTAATATGAAATAAAGTAAAATAATTTGAGAAATTTAATTATTTTTCTTTTTTCCCACCTAATCCAGGCTGTTACCTAACAAAGTGGATTATCATTGCTATGCAGTGCATAACAACTGATGAAAATGATCAAATTATAAAGTTTAAGAATGCATAGTGAAGAATGTTTCATTTTATTTTATTTTTATGACAACGTATTCTGGCAGATCATGTTGACTAAGGAACTGATAATACCATGTTGTAAAACACTGAGATTCTTGGTACTTTATGAGAAATTAGCACTAAAAACTGAACTGGACTTCTCCTTTCTGAACATGGTCTAATTGAAAAAACATCAGTCAGAGTGCCATTATTATTTACTCTGAGATAGCTACACGATATGCTGTACCTAACTTTTCAGAGAGACAAAAATACATGAAGCCGAGTCTCTAGCTTTCCAATAAGAAAGAATTTTTAATCTATTTTTTTAAAATTCTGACATCATGTATGAGATCACTATACTGAAAAATGCTTTTATGTTGTTTCAGTTCATTACTCCGTACTGATCTTATCACAAGAATGTTATTAACTCTTTTTTTTTATAATTAATATTGATTGTGTGTTAGTCTGTGAGCAAGTAAAATGGCCTTCAGTTCCAGTCTGTAGAAAACCTACTCATAAATTTAATAGATATTTCTTTTCACATCTTTAAGCTCACTTAATGGTGCATCTCTCCTACCCAAAGCACTTCTTATCGTAGTTAGAAGGTGATGAGTAAAGTAGGCAACTAGTTTAATCGTTGTCCATCCACAATTGTAATGCTTGTTAATACTTCCAGATGAATCTTTTCAAGATGCTTTCCCAAAAAGAAGACACAACTTGAGAAAATTAAAGAGAATGTGAATATATTTCTTGAAGCCCCAAAAGAGCATTTTATATTGGTTGTTTGATTATTTGTGTTTGTTCCTTTCAGTGTTCTGTCAAATCTACCATGGTCGCATAGTGAGAGCACAATCACTATTCTTCCTGTTTTTCAGGAATGCCTCAATAAGACCATCTTTGAAAATGAAAATAAAAAATTATTCAGCTCAAAGTAGAGCAGACCCTGAAATAAAATACCAAAGGTTCCTGAATTTTAATAGACTTAATCTCTAACTCCTAACTTTACATCTAAATTCCATCACAACACTGTTGAAAAATATATAACTCATCATACAAAACAAAAATCTGAAGAAAGTAAACTCATAAGAGAGGTTATTTTACATTAAAGAGAGAGAACTGAAGAAAATGTGGAAAAAAAAGTAACGGAAAATGGAGATAAAATATTCTGAAGTAAGGCATAAAGTGATTAGTACTGGAGAAATGCTTCATTTTGTCCTTTAAAAGTTTTATATTTCTTAGGCAGAAAATCTTCCTGCTACATATATTTAGAAACCAAGTTGTGTGTCTAATGGGTTCATAATAACAGCTTTGGAGTCTGAGAGAGACCAAAACCCATAACTTTGAAAATGAAGAGTAGTAAGGTCCTAAAGTGATGTCTGTCTTGCTAAGCATAGATTTGAAACACAATCCTAGAAGTCTATGTCACTTCATTCAAATGTCAGAGAATGCTCGTCACCTGTTAAGACGAGCCACCATTTTCCCTAGGAAGAAAATCAACATTATATTTCCATCGAAAATGGGCATCCAATGAAAAAAGAGTATTGATTAATAGACAGTACACATTAGCAATTGTGTTTACCACAGATGAATATTTCCTCACAGGAACACCACATTTTTACAAATGTATTCTATATGAACATTTTTATTGAAGAAATCCAATGGTCATCCTGCAGATTTGGGGTGACATTCACACCTCTAACACTGGAACACGTCTGCAGTTTACCATGTATAAATATGACTAAGATGCTTTCTTCCTTTGACATTATGGTTGCTCCACACAAACAGTGATCAGCTGAGGCCAAAGGCCACATTAGCATCTGGCTAGGCAGAAAAGTACCCTGACAGAAAGCAGATGACAGAGGTAGAGAAAAAATGATACGGCAGCATATAGCACAGATAAACTTGTGGGGTTTTTTGGAGTAGGTAGCAGTGATAGATAGGCACTGGAACACCTGACTGACCAAGTTCCCTGGGGGCACACTGCAAATAGCTGACCTAATTGCAGGTGCTGGGATTGCTGTTAAAGTCAGCAATTGCCAGCAGTTTTCAGAGAGTACTACCTAAGGAATTTTGTTAATTCCTAATGGTGGTAGAGTGAATTCAAACATCATCAGCAGCAGAAATTATTTATGTTCCCTTTACTAGTGCTAGAAGCATTCTATTCTCTTTTACTCTGCCAGCAAATTGACTAATTTCCCCACAGAAATATTCACATGTGGGAAGAAAGAAAAAATAGGAGCTCCCTCTCAGGTGGCATCATGTGATAGCAAAAAAGCCTGCAAGTATACAGCCACAACAGAAGATAGGTGAGCCTCCAACTATTTCTGTCTCGGTCCAAAGCACATGAAAAGTACTGAACTGAAAGTATCAGGTGAGAAGCATTATGCTTTTATTAAAGTTCCATATCAAATAGGAGAAATGAATGTACTTTCTCAAGAAATTTTCTATATTTACCCATAGATTTTATAGCTAGAGGGGGCCACTAAGAACATTCATTCTGAGTAGTGAATACCAGAGAACATCGAGGAGTTATTTATTATCTCAAACCCATTGTTTAGATCAGTTAACACAGTTTGGAAAAATAGCAAATTATCTTGACTTAAATTCTGCATGGAGTTGAGGGTACAAATCCTCTGTAGATAAAATTTTTCAAGGATTAATTATTCTTACTCTTAAAATACATGTCTTATCTCTGGTCTTGGTTTGTATAATGTTAGAGTAGTTCTTGATACATCTGCCTGTAATATGAACAGACAGACAGACAACAACCAGACCCTCTTCCAATCTCTTCATACCCAAATATCCCTGTATCTTAGATAGGAGCACTTCTGTTAAATAGATTTTCTAATAAATAACTGATTTGTAAATTCTATCCTTTGGAAAAACATATCTAATCCCATCTGCAAAAATAAGAGAAAAATAAGAGAAATTATGCATGCAAGTTTAGAGATTAGAATATTCCCTACAAGAACTCCAGGTTGTAGAAGAGATGTTTTTCTTGACATGAATGCCAAATCTTCCTCCTGATATTAGTTGATCCAAAAGAGTGTAAGCACATGATGCTTGCACTTGTAGACACACTTCTGTCCTAGACAGTTAAAGACAATTGTGAGACCGAGATGGAATGAATGGTGTTTTGATAATGTGGTGGTGAATCTACCAGGAAGCTGCCCCTTATCCTAAGGAAAGAAGAATTGGCAGGCTGTGGTTGGAGTATCAGAGATTAAATGTTTTTCCATTTCTTGCTTTCATGTTTTCACCTTGTGTTGTAGCTGTTTCTGTAGTTCTTCCTCTTGCCATGCACATATTTGCCCTCTGAATCCAGATACAGAGGAATGCATCAGACTGCCTCCGTGTATTGATGTGGTTGCATGAACACTCATTAGTACCGCAGCAGTGAGACTGAAGTGGAGGCTTTTCCCCTTAAAACATTAGGCTACCTAGGGAAAACATTTCAAAGTATATTGAATGAAATGTGATGAAGTGGGAGTTCCTAAAAACTGGCATTCACAGTGTAGCTGTTTTTGTGCAGAACTGTGGAAGCACTAATGCTGAAGCCCATGAGCCCAAAATAATGCAGTGTGACGGGAAAACCGTAGCTCTTTAAAGTTAACAGAGTTTGAAGATAGATACCAGTAAGACTAGAAAATTTTGACACAAAATTATGGGCATTTGGATGCCTATAATCTGCTGAGACAACTGAGACACAGAAGTTCTAAAGGAACAACATATTTGCAGAGGAAAAATGCAATGTTGTCTTTCATTATTTGCATTTAAACTGATAAAACCATTATCAAGACGAGTGGTTGTAGTGGTTAAGGAGTATGGGAGCTTCGACTGCTTGAGTTTAGTACAATATAGGACTTAAAAAATCATGGCAATACAAAACTTTGTAACCTAACAACAGTATTTTTATCCCACTATCTGCATATTCAGGCATCCTCAGAAAACAAGTTTATCCGAGAAGTAGAAGATAAAGCTGTGAATCAGCTGCTAATGTTTTTAGCCAATGGAAATATTGATTGAGCCATCACTCTTGGATTTCATACTCCAAATATACTTGCATTCCAAATCAACTCCCATTAAGTAAAAAGCTTATTGAACTCAGAGCTAAACAAAGGAATCTGCTAAGCATACATATCTTCAGAATTTATAGGCTTGCGGCAGGATTAGTAAAATAAGATTATTTGTTTCATCATCATCTTATGCCATGGAGAAAGTTATTTTTTTTTAATTCATATTTATCCATTTCCTTCAGTCTCAAACAGAGTATTTTTCTATCAGTTGTTTAAATTGTTATGAAGTTATTTAAAGCATCTTACTAATTAGCACTATAAATATCATAGCCTGTAGCAATTAAACCAAATTCTTTCCAACTGAAATAGCTTTTTCTGCCATATCTACCCCAAATTAGGATTTTTTTTTAAATAAATACCAGTCTGATATAAAAGTGGATGCTGAATTCCAGCACTGCCTCACTGATATGTTGAATACCAAAATTAGCACTAGTCTTCCCATCAAGAACTGTAAATCTACTGTCACATGTGGTATTTGGAAAGTTGATTGCTGGCTCAAGTGTCTTATCATAAAACAGTTTTCAATTCAGTATACTGACATTTTAATTTGTCTTTTCTTTACTGCTCAGAATTAAGGAAGGGGCATCATTCCAAGCTATTTCTCCAATATCATTCAGAAGCAACATGTCTTTTGACCTCTGAATTAAACTGCAAATCTTTTTACATACACAGTATTTTTCAGTGCTGAGTTACTCCTTACATTAAATCTCCAGCTGGTTTACTTTCCCACTGAGAAAATGCAACCACTTGTTCAGCAAAAAGGAGATTACCATGAAATAAATTACTGTTTTTTCAAGGAAATTAAAGGTTTATGGAACACCTTGATTCAATGTGGAGCTTCATTGCTATTCTAGAATCCCCTAGTCAGCTCAGCACAAAGCATCTTAATTTATTTTTATTTATATACATAACAAGGAATATCAAGGTCAAAGTTTCTTTCAGGAACTAAATTATGCGAAATTGCTTGGAGTTTATTTACTTCTCACAGTCACGTTGAACATAAGCTATTAAGCCTACCATATGTGCAACCATTAAGCATCTGACCAAAGACTTTTCAAAATGTCTTCATTTCTATTAACTTTGGACTTAAAACAGATGTGTATTTTTTACCAGAGAAAGGACTAAGCATGCTCAAGGACACAGATAATGATCAAATGAGTGTATTTCATAATAATGATGGAGTGAATAGAACTTACAAAAAAAAAGGAGGAGTGGGAAAACTTTGGACAGTAAAAAAGGGGGGCATCTCACTGAAACTCCCAACTCATAAGAATTTTTTTTATCCTTGCAGAAAAATTCTATGAAATTTTAATGGTAATATTGCAATAATGACTTGGTCTTGTTCATATTAGAGTAAATGCAAATGTTACTGTTCTTTTTCAAGGAGGTAGAAATAAATGCATGTATTATTTCTCTAAGTAACTTGTGGACAGAGTAATAGCAGCCATTAACTGTTTTCTTTCTACAAGTTTGAGACAGGCCCATACTTGGGTCATTCATTGTCTCTCTCTTGTCTCTCCAGTAGAGAGAGATCCATTCCTTTTCTCTGCCTTTTCATCATTTAGGAGCTATATTGTGTCAAGCTGCTTGGAGCTCGTTTAACCTTTCATGGGCACAGGTAAAACAGTCAAACTTACCTTCTTTAATGCTTAAACGTTGGTCCCATAGGAAAAACAGTGGTGGGGAACAGGATCTGTCCCAGATATTACACATATAAATTTAGAAAATAAAGGTATTTGTTAGTTCACATGCATGGGGCTGTAATCCCATAAACAAGCTCCTGCGCAGGAGACAAGGAAGTGAATTACCTGTTCTGTGGTTGCCATTAGTGTGTGCTGCTAATTTATATTAAATAAGACTGCTTTCAGTTAAGGCTAGGAATGTAATGGAGGAGCTGAGGTCCACTTTTAGAGCTGATTCCCTCTGTCATATTTTTTGTTCCGCTGTGTACCGATTCTTTCCATTTTATACTCCAACTTAGTGTAATTTATGTAAGGTCCCAAGAGATTGCCCATAGCAGAACTCAATATGCGTGTTTTGTCATCTGTTTAGTTCTGAAGTGTACTAAAATTTTTTTAAAAATCCATGCATTTATAAAGAGCAGTAGTCTCTGTTAATGAAACCACAGATAGACAAAGAAAGGGATTTCTTAGGTGCAGTGTAGAGCCAATTCAACTCTGAACAAATTTACTGTGTTCAAAGGTTTGATCGAGTCTCAACATCCATTGCAAAGTCTGGCAGAGATATGTGAAAGAATCTATGTCATCTCAGAGATGGTAAAATCAAATACAACTTCATTTTGGGCTTATGAAAGCAATGCTAACTGTGGCTTGGCCCTGCACTAACTCAGTTATACAACTGTTATTTTGTTTGAAGGGATGCATGAACTGATTTTCCAGTTTGCTGTGTATTCATACATGTAAACAACATCTGGTCCTGACCTGGTGAAATCCTCCTGCTACTGTGCTGTGTCATACATTGTAACTGGCTCTGAGTTGCATTTTCTGACATAACTGCTGTACAGAAGTAATGTGCACATCCAGGAACTTATCTGTGGCAACAGGACGCTATGGGGCCTTTGGTTTTAATTGGTTTTGGGTTTTTTTTCTTGACTGAAACATTCAGTTGTTCCAAAAGTTGCATCTTAAAAATAGTCAAGCAGGCAGCCATAGGCTGGGGCAGGCATGGGCTTCTGGCTTGGGACTATAGGAAATATAATTGGATGATTGAGAACCATGATGGAGAAGGCAAGGCTGCATTTTTTATCACTTGTATAATCTGTAAGACCAGATGTCTGACATAGGTTCTCTTACCAAATACTGTACGTTGAGCAAAAGTCTGTATTGTATGTGTGGTCCCAATTAATGTGGGAATGTGATATTTAATCAATGTCTCTCTGCTAGGGTCTTACCTGTAGGTATCACACAACCAGTAAGGGGTTTTCCTTATGGATAATCTTCTAGTATCTTAATGGGTAAATTTCAGTCACTTAACAGCCTTCAAGCAGGTGGTATTTAAGGTCTTAATTGTCCTCGCTGAACAGTCAATGCCTCTAACCATGTAATGATTCTTCGGTGGAAGAGACAAAAGATCTAGGGATGGATCTGAACACCTTTAGCTCTGGGAGTCCAATAGAAGTCAAAAGATTCATGTCCTCTCACCTACTGCACTCACACAAGTTGCTGTGACTATATCTTACAGAATGCATTGTTCTAGAAGGAACTTACCAAGGCAAAATACATGTGTAACTTGTCAATATTCAGTTAAAGACAAAAGGAAAACAATATTTTGCCAGATGGTAAGAATGAAGCACCCTGCAGAAGCCTTTTCTTCATCAGTCTGTGATGGGTTGACCCTGGCTGGTGGCTACTCTCCCTCCTTGCAACAAGGAGAAGAAAAAATATACACGAAAAAAGTGATACAAAGGCATTCACTCACTGCCTCCCACAAGGACACTGGTGCCCAGACAGCTTCCATGCAATGGCTACCTCCCACAAAATACCCTCTCCTCAGATTTTATTGTTGGATGTAGCTTATACATTATTTCGGTCAGTCTGAGTGTGTTTTTCTAGTGTCTCCTTCGAGCTGCTTTCCAGCCTCCAGCCTATTTGCGATGGGTGGTGGTGGGAAACAGAAAGCTCTGAGGCTGTTCAAACATTATTTTACAATAAACCAAACTGTTAAGATGACTGTGGTCATGACTTGGCAGTGGGTTTTTGAGAAATTTCAGAGAAAGGCTGAAGAAAGCAATTTCTTTTTAACTTGTCTTGAATTCTAAATAATTTACTTCATTTCTAAAAGGAAACTCTGTAGCTTCCCAGGAGAAAAGAATGTAAATATGAGAAATGTTTGTAGTAAGGTGTTTGCCTTGACCAATGGAAGGTCTCCTCTCTGTTCTTGTTGTTCATTCCTTTCTGGTGCTGGACAGACACACGGAGATGATTGCAGCAGCTGAACCTGCTGGAGGAAGCTGCTTGATCTCTCTCTCAATCATCTTCTTTAATAATATCTATCTATATATCTATCTATAAATAAAGCCTTCTGATCATCAATCCATGAACTCTGAGTCTTTGTGGAAAGGGCCCTGGAACACAGGGACAACAACATCCCTTTCTACAGATGACTGTTTTAATCATGTATCCAAAATATAATGCCATTAGGGGCTGATATAAGAGAAATGTACTAATTTCCAGTCAAACCCAGCACACAGTCTTCTTCCTGTCCTTTAAAAAATATATTTCCCTTGTATTTCATCTCAGTGCACCCATTTTGTCATTTAGCCATGTTAACAGGGCAACGTGAGAATCCTAAAAAGTTCTAGGGACATCTACACCTTCTGTAGGTGTTCTGCCTATATCTAGATAAATGAGTGTTATAGAACACTGCATCAAACTGACAATCTCTTGTTAAGATAAATTATTTTCTTTATCAGTCTGGAAAATGCTGCTGGAACTTACTGTAAATAAAATGGACTGTTAAAATTAGTGCCTCATGCACTACCTCATGGAGTATACAAAAGGCAGTGGTCTTCTAGAACCTGCAAAGATAAAAGCATCTGCAAATATCACCTGTTAAATCAAGTTTAGCTGTGTATTGACCATTACTCAAGCCTAGTAGCAGTCCATTAATCTGAGGTTTTGGATGTATTTCTGAACCAGATATTACATTTAGTTTCCAGAAATCAATACAGAAATCAGATATGCTGATAAGGTTCCGGAACAAATGTAATTAGGCTGCAGCATTCTCTATGTAATGCTGTAATGACTAAGTGTACCATCTCCCATAATTGGCCTTTATTCCATAACTGTTTAAGATGTGTCATTTGTAAAACTCTTCCAGGTTCAGGTGTTTCTGTTATGGAAGTAATCACTTCCAAAAGCTTTTAATTATCAATCTAATTTCTCAATGCTACCCAAGAGCTCAGTAACCCCAAATGATATTTCCGGTCCTTTCATCAGATTTCTGAGGTTTTTCATGATCTACTTCTGAAATGGGCCACTTGCCATATATCTTCTATGTCTACACCACTGTTATAGGATAGAAACATGATGAATCTTAGCCTTTCACCATTTTCTCACTAGCAAATTCCTTTGCTGAATATCTCTGAGCCCATAATATCAGAAGACTTTGGACTGATTTTTCATCTTCTGCAAGGGAAAAGAACAATACCTGATGTCCCATTTCTGTATCAATAATAAGGATAATCCTATTAAAAATTTGTTCTGTGTCCTGCTGCTGATTGTAGATTTTTTCCAGTGAAAGACAGAAAAAGTTTTGTACTTTCTTCTGTCTTAGTATATGTTGTACTCCATTCTGATTGGTAGAAGTCCCTTGTTTCTTCCAGGATTCCTGGAGGTGAGTCAGCAGTCCCTGCAGGTTGTTCTCCAAAGAGTACCACAAAGGGTGACAACCCTATAAATTCTTCCAAATTTTCAAGATTTTACTGATTCTGGCATCTACCAATTATTTGCTTTTGAAAGGTTTTGTCATTTGCACCGTATACTGCAGGCACAATATCATGAAAAAAAAAAAAAAAGCCTAAATTTTGAACACTAAGCAGATCATTAAAAGGATGTGTAAGGACAGGGTGAATATCCAAAACTGAAGGACACACACAGACACCAGAGGAATCTCATGTAGGAGCAGCATGGTAAAAGTTGAAGGATGTCAGAATATGGTGCCACAAGTACTTGGGGCCTCAATTACCCCAAGTCTGGCACTTGGCTGATATACTACACACATCCCTGGGGCTGCCTGCTCACGCCAAGGGAGCACTTCAGCCTGTGACACCACTGATGGACTGGTAGCAATCCCCAGAGGCTACAGGTGGGTATAACCTGGAATTCAAATCTTTCTACTAAAGCCATTTACAGATGGAAGTACTTGAAATAGGACATGTCAGAACTGAGTTTTGTAAACATAAGACTGAGATTCAGCCTGCAGGCACCTCATTCTTCTAATGTACATACTTCCTGTTTCTTCTCTGATTAAATACTGTAATAATTACCTCTGTTACTGCAATCTTAGCTTGTAACATACCAGAAAAGATATTAAGCATATTCAAAATTAGTTACTCTTTTTCTAAAGTTGGAATATCTTCACGGGGTAAAGAGAGGATATAGATGCTTAGCTATAAATTCCTAATCAGTCATAATTTGAATTCCATGTATATCCATGGGGACAAGCTTTAAACAGCAAAGATGTAGTTTTCTTGCCATGAACTGCACAATTATACACTCCAAAATTAGTGTATAGTTGTCTTCTGCTGGTGCTGTGTAAAGCTGGACATTCTAGCTCATGAAATCTAGACACTTTGAACAGTCTCATTTACATGGTTTTCCACTCTTTTAACTGAAAATGTGTTTGTGTAACAATGACAGATAAATTATTTGCTTGTTATTCCAAGGCTTGTTATTCAAAGGCTTTCAGATTTCCATCATACTTTTTCAAGGGAAGAAATAAACCATTATTACTCACTACACACGGTAACCTTGGAGAGACACAACAGTAACAGGACTGACATAAACAGTTGACTAACAACCTAGAGAGTAGTTTCCATCTCATAAATTTTCAACAGTAGTGTTAATTCCATTAATGGTGTAAAATTCCACCTTCAATTACACCTGTGCTACCTAATGGAGAGAGTAGCAACTGCAAAGAGATTTTAGCCTTGTAGATACTTTTTTTGCCAGTAAATATAAGACAGCCTGAAAGGGTATATTGTGTCTGAAATCTCAGGATGAGGATGCAGGTGCAGGGCTGCAGCTGGGAACATTTTCATTTTTTACCTAGAATCTGAGCAAATATGATACAGAGCCACTAATCATAAAAAAATCCTATCATGTTGCTGTTGCACTGACAGAAGACAAGACTTATCTACAACTCAGGAAATAGACGTAGCTCTATTGTAACATGGGTGTTATACTCCATCTTAAGTTATATAATTTATGTGTCATGAACCTGGCTCACATCTCAAAATCTACATTTGCTGAACTATAACATCATCACTTCAACACTGGATTGTTAGATGAGAGTGGAATAAAACTTGCTCTTTCTAAGAAATAGCAAGCAGTAGCCTGAATATATTTTGCAGCCCCCCTTAAGTATGCCTGAAGAGTATATTTCAGAAACTGACACAGAAAATAAAGACTGCTGTTCTGCCATTAAATAAGAAACTATACTGTAAATCTATGATACTGTTTTCATTATCAGGGTGGAATTCCTTGAAGATGCTGGAAGACTGAAAATGGACACTTACCTGCTGAATCAGGCCTAAAAAGGAAAAATTACTCCTGCAGTATATGGATAACCATTTGCTATCCCACATTGTTGGAATATTTCACTTAAAAAGTTATCTAGAGAAAATATTCGTGAAGTTATTAACATTTTTATGGAACTCCCATGACAGCACTGCAGGGAAGTTTTGATGCAGTTGCTGTAACTTTCCACAGAGCATTGCACTGAGGATTTCAATGATTTTATAATACTTTTAGCTTTCACTTAAAATATAGAAAGTACATTTTATCAACTTCTGTTTATGGTTGCAAGATCTCCCTGCAGACACCTTTTAAATATAATCCCCAAATGTTCAAAATACAATAGAAAAGTATTTCCATATATTATTACTTTTAGGAAAACATGATTTTTAAAGGTGTAAATTTGGGAATGTTGAATAAACAAAACTCTTCTTTTTCCTGGAAATCAATTTCATTTTACAGAAACCTTTGTACATATTGACACCAAATCCATGCAGAAACAGCCAATTACAGACAACAGAAGTATCAAAGAACAGACCAACATGTGGAACATTAGAAAAAAGAATTTTAATAAATATATATTTGGAATATTGAGAGCTGAAATTTGAAATGCAAGCTCAAAGACACTACACAGGAGTAACTTAAAGAGAAATATATTTAGACAAGTATTCACAAGTGAATCGCACACCACAACCAAGGAAAAGTGCATGGAAATAGCAGCGTGCTTGAAGCCACCTGAGCACACTGACAGACAATATCACTTCTGCTCTTCCCCACACGGGACTGAAGCATCTGTACTGAAGGTCACCACCTTACTAGTAAAGTGCTAAAGGTTTAGTGCTGTAATACAACTTAATGTGGACATAGAAGCTCTTCTGAGTGTCAAGCTGTAAGTAATATCTCAACAAGAGAGGTCTTTAGTCTGCATAAGATATGTTGCAAGATGGAAAATAAGAAACACTAACCTCTAGGTGGGATTTCCTTACCTCTTTGTTCCCTTAACAACATAATTATACAACCAAATAGCTTGGAAAAATATTCTTACTGTAATTACTCAAAGGCGATACCACAGTGTCAATTCACAGCCTGTTTATTTTATAGGCATATTTATATGGATTTATAGAACTACATAGGCTTCTGAGGGCTATACTTAGACATAAGAGCTAAAGTATTTATCTGAGTGCTTGTCATAATATACCTAAATGTTTAAGGAAACTTCAGAATTTGTGGATGTAATGCTGATATCCGGATAGAAAAAAACTTGTGTATAGAACCCTAAAACACTGATATTAGCACTGTAATATATATCTCAAAGGAGAGAGACTTTCTGTCAGTATTAGAACATTCTGAATGATTGATGTAATTATGATCTGTAGATTTTTCCTGCACTGGCTGGAAATACTCTAAGAATTGGACGCAAAGAGTGATTGATAGGCTTTTAATTGTGACATTAGTTTTGTGGTTTATAATAATGACTGCAGCAATTAGTACTCAGTAAAGCTTAGAAGCTAGATTCTGTTTAACTAGCTATCAACATATTCCTGAAAGTCCTCGCTTTCTAAGTGAAAAAGACACTCAGATCTAGGATGAATCTCGTGTCTGCTAGAGTTCTCGTCTAACAGTAAGTTTATTAAAGTCTAAATAAGATCTTATAGTCAGCTGGTTATGCTACCAGTATATGCGCATGAAGATCAAAGGGAAGCAGAAATCTGAACAAGCAGCATATAGCCCCTGCACACAGACTTGTGCTATATTTCAGCCGAATTTTGCTTCTTAACTATGGGGATCAGTCATCATTAAAACTGCAGAAAGCCAGCTGAGAAAGCATTGCAGTATTACTGCCTCTACTCACCCAGCAGAAACCACAGCATTCAGTTGCTGACATTTCATTCATCTGTGCCTGTGTTACTATTCAACAGGCCACCCTCTGTTTCCTTGCATATTGCTGTATGTGCACACTGGAGATTATGCACTATTATGCACTATTTCTCCAATTTTTTCTTTGAGTAAAGGATCCCTAGGGCTTTCTAGATGCATGGCTTCCAAACAGTATAAAGCTTGGATTAATGGTGCCTATAAACACATCTCCTCTCCGATAGGTGTTTCTCAGTTTAACTTGTGCATATTGGCTAAAATGGCAGGTTCACCATCTGGTGATTTTATTAAGTAGTACTGGTGTAACCATAAGTGTTGTTTACATGTCAGAAAGATTCAGATTATAAGAATATTAAGAATGTGTTGAAAGTCAAAAATATTGAGTGGATCAGGTAATATTCTTTAAAATTTGGGGTTCACCATGAAGAAATTATTAGCCTGGAGCAAGTATAGAAAATAAGCTGCACTGCATTCCTTAGTCTGAAAAAATAATCAAGTTCTCAGGAGATGAATAGTTAAGTATGACTGGTATCATGCTATTACTAGTACTAATTAGGCTTTAAAAAAAAAAAGAAAAAAACCAAAAAGATAAAAACCATTGTGTCGTTAGGATTAGCTAAAAAATGAATGCAAGCTGAAAGAATAAAACTAATCAGCTGCCTGACTTACAAAACTTCACCACAGTAGCTTTGTTTTTTGAAAAAGGCCATGGATATGTTAGTCAAATCTGGACAGTGCAGTAGCCATTCACCAGCCTTTTTTGCAAAAAGGAAGAAAGATTTTGGGGTTTTATTTATTGGATTTACTCACAGTCTCCTTTAAATGTGTTTGTGGGGACTGCATTTATGTATAATGTGCAAAAACCCTCCATGCATTGGTGCACTGAGTCCTTTTTTCCCATGCTATGAGAACCTTGCATGTTGCAGGTTAGGCTGAGCAAGATTCAGCTGCAAATAATCACCTTGGTCCAGCTGACTGGGATTTGGACTACAAAAGCCATTGTACCATTGTCTGCTTGATGTTCTAACTTCCCTGCTTTTTGACTAGAACATTTCTCTCGTTTTTAAGAGTAGGGATCAAAGGCTTGCTTTCTTCAGTCTTTTAAACACTGTTGCAGTCTGAAGTGTAAGAATGATGCTGGGCTTGGCTTTCCAGTCGTGTTTCTCACACCAGCAACAAAAGCAGGCAAGGATCTTGCACTGAAAGCACAGTGTGGCTATCATGGAGCTACAGGGAAGGTTTGAATGTGTGATACAAGTAAATTGAGATGTCTATGTTGGGATAGTGTTGGAGCATAAATTTGTAAAGGTACATTGAAAATTGTTCTTGTAGAGATGTTATGAGTCCAAACTAACATTCACCTTGGCACTCAGCTTGATTGGCAAACTTGAGCCCAAATTTGTGCATATCTACTTTGAGAGGCTATTGGTGTGTAACTTTTCAGATTTTCTGTGACTCCATTAATGTAAAGATTACAGTTTCTAAATAAAGTTTCTAACTATATTTTCTAACTTTGCCCTATTCACAAAAAAGTTCTTTGTGTCCCTGCCAAGAAAATTAATCAGTAGTTGAAATTTTTAAATCATATGTATGTAGACATACATATATATTTCAGAGAAGTCAGAACTAGATTTTTAAATGCAGGGACTGGAGTTATTTTCTCATCATCAGGCTGTGTGGATGGCTCTTACAGCCATTGTTTGTGCTTCTCCACATCATCCCCTCCATGCGTAGTATAGGCATATGAAGGTATCAATATACAACATCTGCTGATCCACAAATCCTCCCAAGAATTTAGTATGGTGGCTTTCCCCAAGAGCTGGGTGAAGTGTATTTAATGAAAAAGCAACTTTAACCCACCGTATTTCAGACTATTAACAGACAAAATGTTTTATACTGTTTTTAATTTGCTTCAAAGGCAGCTCTGGAGTTTGCTTTCTTCTTTTGTTTTTAGCTTGAAATATTACCTTTTAAGTTGAAGTATTACCTTTAGCTCTGCAATATTTAGTATGAAAAGCACTAGCTAGCATGTTCTCCCCTAAAGCAGCAGAAGTGGGAGGACAAAATGTTATCACTTACAATATGACACATAACCTAGTTCTGTGGTCAACACTGAAACATGCTACATAACTAAAAGTATTGGATTGGAAACTCTAGAAGATGGAGGGAAGTGAAGCTCCAACTAGTGCTGTAAAACACTTTTTAGTCATTGCTTTATGTTGCACATTACACCAATCCTTAACACCAATTTACAAAAGCAACTTCGCAAGTCTATTATTAAATTCTACAGAAGTTACACCATAAAATGATGCAGCTCTTCTAGAGATTTTTCTCCTGACAAAAATGATTAACATATGAATTACATATAAAGAGTAACATAATATGGCCAATGATCTGAAAATGTATAGATTAGAGGTATTTTTCCCACCATCTCCATCCCCCTAATCTCTTTGAGCCACTCTGTATGACTCAAAGAGTGTGCAGTAGAAAAGAAATTCATTACTGAATTCTGTGGGATGTTTCATAAAATACTTAGGGCATTTTCCATTATTCTAGCAAATTTCCTTCTCCTAATATCAAAGTGAATAAGATTTAGAAGGTAAGCTGGTAGTAGCTAATGCTCTTTCTTTTCTTTTCAAAAATCACTTAATATTTATCTATGCTTTGAATTCGAAGTGCCTAATTAATCGGATTCTTAACATTTTAATACTATTTAGAAAGAAGAACTAATGATTTCTGTCCATTAAGAGGAACATAATAGCTAAATCACTAAAAGTTCAAACTTACAAATTATTTTTTCCATCATACCAATAAAGGCATCTTAACAGTCTCAGAGCTTAGTATTTTTAAAGAACTTTCACTTTTTTCCGTCCATTTCTTGAGACTTTTTAGTCTCTGATACAGGCTTTTTATTTCATTACCTTATTATAAGAACTCAACTCCCTGTTCTTTTCTTGATTTTTCACTTACTGTTCTAGACAGAGAGCCTTACTGATCATGCTAGGAAATAACTGAGAAATAATAACCATCCCCAAAGAAAAAAGTGGAAGGGGAATAGGGGAAGGGTTTGCTAGGACTGGAGGCTTGGAAAGGAAAATAATAATGTGGTAAAACTAAAGTTATGTAAGGCAGTCTTTAGGACTGGGAGGAGATGGATGGAAAAGAGAGCTCAGGTTCAGGAAAAATGTTATAGAACTGGGGATTTTGAAAATGTGAAAACTAACAAGGAGTTTGGAGTATTCCCTTATACATCAAGAGCAAAATCAGGGAGTAGAGCCTAAGAGCAGATGAAGGAAGCACGAAAGAAGACCAGCCTTCAGAAGACAAGAAGCTTTCAGGAAATTTTAGGATGAAAGGTTTGTTTACACCTGCTCTGTGAGCCTGCAGTCCTTCCAGACTTTAAACTGCATTTAAGGAACTGCAAAGATATATTTCTAGCTAAAAGGACTACAACCTGATGAGCAGACACAAAGGGAAAACTGAAATAAAGGCATGATCCTACCCTAGGTTTGCATAATCCTCCTGTTTGATGATACTTTAAAGAAGTAAGTCATTGAGCTGATTAATATGATCAGTGACAATATGCTTGATGTGTTTTGTCTAGTGAAATGAAGTATAGACATCTTGTGCAAACATAGGCTTTATATCTTGTCTCTAAAGGATCAGAGATATTTCCATGTCAATTATATTCAGTGAAATGTTCTAAGGAGCATAGCTGTCAGCTGGAGGACTTGAGCTCAGATCTGTCTTATTGAAAGTTTGGCTTATTGAATCAATTTTCTTTGATTTTTTCATTGGAATTATGATTTATATAAAACTACTTTTCAATGATTTTTACAAAATTTTCCATACTTTTCAGAAAAAAAAAATAGGAAAATTCTTTTTTAAGATTATATATTGTGCTGAGACTGTCCTGCACATTTCACAGAAGCTTGTAACAGTTTTAATAGTCTAACAAAACAAACTTACCAAACTGGTGTTAGGATGTGAGGGAGGGAAGAGCAGATGATACATAAAGCACTGCAAAGTTTTTTATCCAACTGTCATTATTTTGTGGCACAAAGTTTTTCAATTTCTTATTTAAAATAAGAAGAGGATATAGAGGTGAATCTTAATCAATCTATTTATTGTGTTAGTTACACAAATAAGTCCTGTCCCTCTCCCTACATTTTTCTCCCTAATAATCCTTGCTAAAGTGGAAGATACAAGTTTTAAAACCCTCTTACGCACTGATTTCAAGACTTTGACATCTTTCTCTTTGCAGTGTATGTTTAATAAGACAGGGAATTAAGACATTGTACAAGTCTGAAGTTGCTGGGTATTGAAGAATACTAAATTTTCTTTCTATAAATATAGATATTAAAATTAATTCAAAATAAAAATCTCGTGTTCTGAAATAGGCTTTGTCCAATCTGTCAAATAACACATTTTAGAAAGTCTTTTGATAGTTTTTTCTATACCTTAATCTGGCAAACGGAATTAATTTCTGATTATTATTTTCTCGCTTTTGGAGACCTCAAGGAAAATTGTTAATATTTCTGTTAGCACAGCCTTGTCTGAATTGCTTTTTTTGTACTTATAAGTGTATTTTTATTCATATTTGTTTTTCAGCTCCAAACATGAAGTGACATGAACTCCAGATAAGTTCAAGATTTTCTTTTCAGTTAAATATTTATTCCAGTTTCTTTCTTATAGAAATGTAGGACTTCTAACACTTAACCACCACCAATTAATTAAGATCAAGTGTTAGTGACCCCAAAAAAATTTGTGTCTACAGAACAGATATTTCGGTGTAGTACAGAATTTAGTCTTAACAGGCCTGGTGGCAGTAGTCAGTCCACAGTCTTGCTGAAATGGTTAGAATGAAGAACAAGAAGTCCAAAATATGTGCTGAAAGTCTATTCCAATAATACAATGTGAACATCCAAATTTCCATGAGTTGTTCTGAAAGTTTAGTATTTGACGTCCGTTGTGTCCTGCTAGTGCCTAACTCAGGGTGATGATACAGATGTGCTGGATATACATTTATTCAATTCCCACTGACTTGAATGGCTTTACAAAGGATAGAATTTGGGTCCATATCCGCAATTCTGTTATAGAAATAGTTAGCTTTGGATGCAAGGAAGGTGTTTAAGAACTCAGCCCTTGAATGGAAAGTTTGTGTTCTAGTTCTTTGCGAAGAGGAAGTGGGGGTACATAGAGATATATCAATTGTGCCATGCTAAGAACTGGGTGAGAGGTAGTAGTGTCTAATAATGAATAGGAATTAAAACTGTGAGGGCTTTTTTGTATTGTAAATCATCAAAGGAGGGAGAAAAAGTTCCCTATAATTCTTTCCTTCAAGGACTTCCATCTATTTGTATGAAGAACCATATAGGACTATTGTGCTATAAAATCCATGAACATCAATTTACTTCCTGAAAGCCCTTTCCTGTGCAGAAACAATGATCTGACTGTCTTGCAGTGCCAAGCACCAATTCCTTCACCAGACTCCTTTATAGAGGCTCATTTCCCTGCTGTTCCCAGAATCTTGCTCTCTTTCCCCACTTCCCTCTCTCAGCTGGAGCCACTCAAGAGACTGAAAGAGCTATTGTTAATGCCTGTTTTAGAAAATGGCAGATGAAAGATGGAATTAGCACTCACCACAATTCTGAAGGATTCCAATACCACAGTTTGTGCTTTAAGTGGCATGGAGCAGGGTATCCCAGACTTTGGATTTCTGCTCTCCTATTCTCAGNGCCAAGAAATTGCTTTTTCAGGCACCTAAGTGGATCTATATGGCTAGAACCTTCTCCAGTTGGGTTAGAGATGCTGTTGCCATTGTGAGAAAATGATGGTCACCTCTCCTGCAAAAGGTGGGGTAGCCTGTACTCTACTGCAGACACTAAACTCATAACTACAGGACTCTTCAAATTCCCTCTAATCACAGACCTTGGCCAGGTTGTGACACAAACAGCTGTTGGCAACCATATCCTCTGACTCTACCAAATACCCTGGTGAGCTCAGTTTTACCCCAGAATCAAATAAAACATGGAGATGGTACTCACTATCTTTATTTCTATGGGAGAGATAAAAATAAATTAAGACTCTGTTCAGTGAGGAACAAAATATGGCCTGAAATCACTTGAATACAGGTGACAACAGAAAGAGTATCTCACACCACATCACTGAATATTAGGTGAGTTTGATGTTTTATAGTTTTTAACTCAGAAGGACTGAAAAAGAAATAGGTAAATACTAAATGTTATAGCAAAGTGAGGCCCAGGATGGATATTTGTAAATAACAACCTTGTAAAACTGAAGGCTTTAACAGTGGGGTAGGGAAGGGCTGGAGGAGAGAATGTTTGAGAAGAACAGTAAGGGGGTGGATAACAAGGAAGAGGATGAGTTTCAACCAAGATGCTCCAAAGTCTCACTTGCCATTTCAAAGTGTTTTTTTCCTGCCAGCATACTTTTACTAAGCATCAAATGGATTTCTATATATAGATATTCCTTCACTGATTTGTGTGGTACTTAGCCAGGAACCTTGAGTAACTGTTTTATATCTTGTTGCACAATTTTAGTGCTAGACACACGTTTAGTGGTGATATAGCCTCTTGATTGCAGAGAACACATCACATTTCTGCTATTTTATTTCTGTCTCATAAAACTAGAACTTTTTGGAAAAAGGATATCCTTAATATAGAACAATGAATCCTAGGTTGAGAAATTTTAATTTGATGAAATAAGTTCTTTAGGATGCTGTTTCATAATATTTTGTTTCCTTCATATCCCATACTTTCAGCAAATGCTGACAGGTACTTTTGGGTCTCCAGCGATTATCTTGAAATATTCCCAAGAGCCTGGCAGCTAACCATGTCCTATAGATCTCTGTTGCTCTCTGAATGTGCCATTTTCAGCTGTATACTTGGGAAGCTTCATTTCCATATGCTCCAGATTCTATGATTCCAAATATACTTTCCTTGCTGAAATGAAAAATCATTTAATCTCAAAAGTTTCACACATAAACATGATTATTCTGAAGAAAAAAAAAACTAACAAGACTGAAAAGAAACTTCCTTCTTATTTTTTTAAAACATTTTAAACCATTGCCCTACATTTAGTTGTGAATGCCCTCTGTAACACCTTGATTTAAAACTGAAATTACTTCAGTTAATTACCTATGCATCTTTCCTGAACTGGAAGTTCCTACTTATTCTCCTTCAGCTTGAGATACTGGGAAATGGCAGTAGGGTAGCAAGAATCCATTTTACTGATAACTACCACAGTGTTTGTTGGCACATGGACACAGTAAGTTTCCTTCCTATATCTTACAAGTGCAAAAGAGTTTCATTTGAATTTCAGCTTACTGGGCAAGAAGCACTGAGAAAAGGAGAAGTTTCATTCTTGAGATCAAAGAGATAAAACCCATATAGCTAAAAATCCTAGAATTTCCAGGGGCTGAAAATAGGTCCTTAGTGAGTGCATTAATTAAATGTTACTGGCAAAGCTGTAAATTACTTTCTAAGACTATATTTTCAAGCTGTCATCTCTCTACAGCATAATGTACATGGTGATATTTTCCCTTGTTAACTTTGACTTGGTACTGAGAGTGGAGCACCACAAGTAGGGCAGCTGATTACCACCCAAAAGTTTACTGTTGTGTTTTGTAGATGTGTGTCTGCATGTTTAAACAGCTAGAACTTAAAAAAGGCCAGCATTAGCCTGCTACCCTATTGACAGAACTGTGACAACTGGGCCTTCCCATACAAGTTTTCCTATGCAGGATTGCTTTGTATGAGCTTGAAGCCTGTGCTTGGGATTTCCAGATGTACTTTAGCTCAGTGTCCTCAGGCAGCTTCTGTGAATCCATGAAACCCTGCACACACTGGCCATGTGTGTCTCAGTCTGAGGGCACACACACCACACAGGGGATGCTCTCGAGAGCACTGACACTGCCTGCAACACGGCAGAAGAGTAGTTGACCCAGATAAGCAGACACAACAAGGGTCAAAAGAGCGGAAAAAAACACAGATGAGCTGCACAAGTGCAGACTGCAGTCTGAAGCCCTGACCTGACTGCAGTATGGATGAACTGTGGCAAAATGTACTGGCAAAACTGAGAAGGAGTTAAACCATTTTTGGCATATAGAGGCTACCACGGAGGAGAGAGAATGAACTGTTCTCCATGTCTGTAGTAAACAGGATGAAAAGGAACGGCCTTAAATCGCAGCAGAAGGTTTTCAGTCAGACACTGGTTATGTTTTCTTATGTATCAGTGCTGCAAAGCAGTGAAAAGCATGTCTTAGGGAGACTGGAATCGTCATTACTGGCAGTACTTGATGACAGGTTAAACAGTCACCTGTCAGGAAAGAGGTCCTGCTTTACAAAGGACACTAGGCTAGATGATGTCCCCAGGTTCCTTCTAGGTTTATTTTCTTATGATTGTATGCACAGTAAGTCTGACATATCCCACAGGTTTCCAATTACAGTGCATGAACAGACCATCTGTGCAAAACAATCTCAATATGCCTGATGCTTTCTGAAAGCATTTTACTTACTGAAACAGAAACATAACAGTTATATCCATTTATACAAATGTCTGTCCAGAGTCAATGGGCAAAAAGACTGATAGAAACACTAATCAAAAAAATGTTTTCTTCATTTCTTTAGCATCTCCTGTTGAATTTGAATAATGCCTGATTTGTCCAAGAACAGTGTATGCTGAAGATGCCTTACAAGCTGAAAGTGTTAACATGTAGCCATGCCTTTTCTTGAAAATTACCGTGGGATCCCATCCCACGCATAAAAGAAAATATTCACATTAGCTAAGCCTGCAAAGTAGTATTTTAATGAGTGTTTTCAGGGACAGGTCCATAAGAATATTAGGTATTTCTTGTACTAAAACAGTTACTCCTCTTTAGGAAATGAATCAAACCAATTTCTTTAAACATTTCCTCACAGAAGGAAAGAACAAAACTAAAACTGAGTCACAATACTAGTAGATGGTATTTTCCAAGCTGTCTTTGATTGCAGTTTTAACATAACAGGCAGTTATTTCTAAAAAGCTGAATTGAATGCCTGGACACGGAAGCAAAGCCTTTAAGTATTTGAAATTACTCAGCTTCAAAAACATGAGGTTTAAAGTGAAAATTGCGCTTGGATAAACCATTTACAATGGAAGGCTATATGGGTAAATACGATGTTATTATGGACATTTAAGAGCCAGTGAATCAAATATTAAATCATTCAAGACCACTTTTGAAACTTTCTTGAAGTGATAATCATGCCTCCAGCTTATATTATTTCTGCAGAGTTGCATTATTCTTATCACTATTAATATTATAATAAATTTTGGGGTTCGTATAGCATACACAAAGTAAACTTATCGATATATACCAAATAACAATCTTTAAAGCCTATTTGCTAAAAATGTAATATATTGTTAACATAGCCAGCTATCTAGTCAAAGAGTGGAATTTGGTAAAACAGCTCAATCTTCTTAACATGAAGAAGTGAAGAAAGTGTGTGAAGATATTTCTCACTGTCTTTTTCCCTTGTTTGTTGCTATTACTGCTGTTCTTTCTTGATGATAGTTAGTGGTACTGGTTAGATGTGGGGTAAGTTCAGAGATGCAAAAAAAAACAGGTGTCCTGTCTGATGCTCATGTTGCAATGAATTTGGCAGACTTGGAACGTCTCTCGTTGTAAATGAGAACTGTGATAATATAAGTTAGGGAGAGTTTAGAACAGATTTTGAGCTCAAAAGGAGGAGTCAAAAAAAAAAGGATGAAGGATACATAGAGAAAGAATAGGCAGGGGAAAGTTTGCCTAAGCCATTTAATATTGGTTTTGTTTTATACTTACAGCTGATTTTGTTAAAATTCCACATTGCAAACTGGACTCTGCTGAATCAACATACAGAGAAAGAAAGATAGAAAAATTCCAAAATAATATCTGAGTTTCACCAAAAATCTAAAAGAAATCAGATACATCCTTCAGCCCTTGGTGGATGAAATGGAGTTCTATTCACAGAAACATGCTGAGAATTAAATTTTCTAAACTAAATGTTTACAATAAGCCTTTGATACATAGGTGCATTCCAAAATTTTATTAAATATGCTAGAACTTTTTCCTTTTTAATTCAGCACAATTTTAAATTTGTGCTGCTTTTAAATAATTAACATTTTAAGTAACATAATGACAAATGTCTCTTCCCTCTATACAAAAAGATAGAGAAAGGTCAAAACGTTGAGATCTGGATGGGAAAGTCTGGGTGTGGAGACAGTGAAGGAAGGGTAGAAGAATAAAATTGGCACAGGTTAATAGCATCTTTTTGAGAAGGTCATGAACATTACCATACATCTATGCTCAGATTCTAAGACACCTAGGTCAGAAAAGAAAGACTGCCTAAAACAAAGAAGAAAGGAGATGCCCAGAAGAAAGTGAATGACAGATGGAGTCAAACAATAGATCGAAGCCAGGAAGAGATGCTGGCAAGAAAACAAAGAACTTGGAGCCGTTAGACACCAAGATCAAGAGACAAAAGCCAGTGAGTACAAATGTCATGCTCATCTAGCATAAATATCTAGTGACTCACTCACTTAAGGCTGGAGACAAATGATCAGAGCCACTGTCAGCTCCTAAGAGGTGCAAAACTGGCACATTGTCCCCAGCAGAAAAAGAAACTTGGGAAAGGTGGTGAGGACTTATGATAAGCTAACACGTTTTTTCCTTCTGCATGCTAAAAGAGACTTTCATCTGGCATCTAGAGCACTCCTGGGAAAGTGGCTCTGGTCCCTGCAGTGGATGAAAGCTGAGACTTAATCCTTTTCCTCCCAGAGACTGTCAGGAGAGGGAGTAGAAGCCTCTCCAGTGACACAGGCATTGGGGAAATGGAGGTGAAAAACACCACTTTGGTCAAATCAGTAGAGAGGAGGAGGAAGAATCCCCTATAAATCCCCTTTTTAAGGGATTGAGGTGATGGATGGAGTGTTGCCTGGATCAGGGAACAGTTGAGGGGAAACCGAGCAGTTCTTGTCCCTGGTATTTCTTATTAACTCAGTGGCTTCCTAGTCAGCTTTTTGTGTAGCTATATTCCATCCCAGGACACCAACTTGCCTCAGGCTCTGTGTTGAAATTTAAGTTCTCTAAACAGGTGCTGGGGTTAATAAGAGAAAAGAACTTTTATTTTTCTTGATCCTCTGCTAAAATTTAGAGACATTGCTTAAGGTAAATTTGGAGCGGGTTTTTTAGGTTTTGTTTTCTTTGTGTAGGGTTTTATAAAATCTGTCTTTGGCTTTGCTTTAATTGATGAAGTGACACATCTCTTAATGATGAGAACAGCTGAATGTTTTGAGTTATATCAAGTTTCTATACCTTCCAATTTGGAGCAAGGATGGCACAAAAATATGTTAACTGTCCCTTTAGAACAAAAATACCTGGCCAAAAGACATGACAAAAAGGATGGCAATCAGGCAGAGTCAGATCTTAGGTGGGATAAATTTGCAATCTCAGGGGCCAGTTCTTAGATCCTATGAATCTGTCTAGTTTCACTAAATAAGGCTTTTATCCTGTCACAGAATGTATCTGACATTGTCTTCAGTAATAGTTCTATGACTTCATAGAAAGAAAATTTTACTTGAATTTTTGGTCCTAGGATAGTTCCTTAATATAATCTCTTTTAGATAACTCAGTCTGAATAAAAGACAGGAGAGAAATTTATGTCTGTTGAATGCTGCCGAGCTCCATACTCTGTGCTGACTTTAGTCACAGAGCTCACTGATACCTCTAATGTAAATACTGAGAGTCTTTGTTAGATACTGTGTGTTGATCAATTACTGCTTAACCATTGGTCTTAGTGGGTTTTATTTATATATTTCTTGATATTTTTCAAGTCTTAGATTTTGAAATTAAAATTCAGTTTTGCTGTTGGTTTTTAGGGTTTTTTGTTTTTTTTTTTGCTGCTGCTGCTGCTGGTTTTGTAGTGGCAATCCAAAATGGAAAATTTGGTAGTTGCAGTCAGTACACTTATAATAGCCAGATGAGAAATCTGTTTCACTCCTATGCATGATTGAAGTGTTTGGTCTGTTCAGGAACTGCCTATTTTAGGATGCCATTAGTTACTGCAAATTGGTGATCAAGCTAGACAAATCTGAAGGAATAAAAAGGAAGATTAAGGATGTAATGAACAATACGTATGTCTCTGCCAGTCATAACAGCTGTTGAAAATGTCTGTTAGATGCTTTCATCAACTTTGCTTTCTTTCTGTTATTCTTTGATAGCTGAAAAGGAATGAATGATCTTTTAAAATTCCTTTTAAAATTTATTTCATAGGATGAGTTACTTAAGACAAGAGGTGAACCAAAGGGCATGTAGGAAGTATGCTGAATAAAAAAGAAGATGGAGACATAAATTACATCTTTAGACCCTCTCTCATAAAGAAAACATACAAAGAATCTGGAAGACAATACACTGTAAAATGAAGTATATTTGCAGGAGAAGGCAAAGCACTGCAGATGGCTTGGACTTGATCCCTTGCTGAAAGTATGACAAAGTTTCTCATTGGCTTTAATGAGCTTTAGTCTCTTGTGATATGAATTTGAAAGCTGAAAGTGGAGATATGAAAGAGACTTTTGCCTAGTAAGAGAAGAGCACACCTTGTTCCCCCGGGATTGTTTTTGCTGTATTCCTGCCAACAAGAAAGGCTTTGCATTCTCTCAGCTGAGAGCTGGAGAGAAACTCCCTCTCTTTTAATACAGTTTTCTAGATTCCTACCAGAAGACAGGCCTGTTTGTCACCAGCTTGAATGCCAAGAATAGATATGAGATATGGCACCAGAATTTTTGTTGCAAGATATCATCCAGCAGATTTCAGAAAGCGATGCTTATTAGGACTTGCTGGAACAGATGGAAAATGTCCATTGGGTAAGGCAGGAATTATAGTTACAGCAGTGGAAACTTTTAACTTTTTATCCTCAGTGAAATTTTTTTGACCTGTGGGAGCGAAGAGAAGTGCAACAAGGAAGATGAACAAATGGCTCTAACACTAATAAATCTTCAAGGGAGTTGGAAGAAAGCTTAAAAATTTGGAAGTATGGCTAGAGAAGGGATTTCTTACCTCATAGCTTAAAGAATTAACATTATTTGGGCTGAGTTTGGTCTACACTGGCAAAAAAAACTTAAAAACTTAAAAATTTAAGAATTTTGAGCGGTATGGTCAACTACCCATGACCAAAAAACATACAGAGAAGAGCTGATAAATGAAGGTATGGGAGCATCTAGAATAGGATTAGACATCAGAAAGATGTATAGTCACAGGTGAGAATTGCATGTAAGTAATGTAAATAGTGAAAGCTTGTATGGGACACCAAAACAGCAAGCCACAGTAGCACGGCTTGTGCTCTTTTCAGGACTCAGACACCAAATGGTTCCACCAGAATTATTTAAAGCAGTTAATAATGTGGCAATCATGACACAGCATAGCTAGTGCCTGACATAAATCATTCTGGAAAGACAAATATAAAGGCAAAGATGATGAATACCACTGCAAATGGTTCTGTATCAGATGCAAAGAAAAAAAAAGATAGCCAAGAATAAACTAAAACCTTCTTTAAGAAAAAATTCATTTTAGGAAAGGTTTATAAACCAGGTTGTGTTTGTGTTGTACTGTAATAAAGTACCTGAATTAGATTTGGATAGGAAAAAAGTATGCAGAAATAAAGCAGGAGAATACATACAGAAGATTAGGTCAGTACAGAAGTCCTTCATCTCCTAATGGTAGACCTAACAATGCAGTTACAGGTGTCTTTATCCTGGAATCTCATAGCTGACAAAGATTTTATTCAACTAATCAATAATGAAAAATAATGCCAAAAGGTATTTCAGAAAGACCCTAAAAGGTGATCCAAATGGTGATTATGGAGGTGAAAGAGGGGTGGGGGGAAAAGTAGTTTCAACAATCAAAACTTTATTTCTGTCAAATAGAAAAATGATAGAATTCTGTGGCAAATTTTTGAATTTCAGATGCTTACATTTGATCAGTGAAGAGAACTGGTTAGTAAAAGTATAGCAATGAAGAGCCTAAGAGCTTGAATTTGGAAAAGGTTCAGAATATCTTGAAATCAAAGAAATCTAATTTCTTAGCAAAGTAAAAATGTTATCAGAAATTTAAATAGATTCCAGATCCTTCTTCGGGGCATGATAGGATTAAAGAATGAATTTAGAAAAAGGAGGATGAAAAGCTTCATTTTTTAAAAAAATTTCAGTGTTACAGATCAAGAACTGCAGAGGTAAAATAAATGTAACCTAAAGTTAGACTGATTGTACCATGTTAAAAACAGTAGCAAACATTAAACACTCTACATACGAAATACAAACTACACGAAAAAAAGCAGAGCAAGGAAAAAATGGTCATTAGCAGTTCAGATGACACTGATACAGTCCAAAAGACAAAATGAAACCTTCATCTCATTTTATCCTAACAGGGGAAAATGGTGAATAAACAAGACTATTAGAAACGAGGATAGAGAAATTTCCATTGCCAATTCAAGTCAAAATAATTCTCCACGATTTTGAGGATCAATTAAATCTTGCTAGGAAATTCAATGAAAAAAACCCACAACAATAATGAACAAATGACTTGTCTGATTTGGTAGTGAGGATTTTTAGTAGGTCAGCATGTTCTGGGAGGGAGAACTGTTTGAACTAAATTGTGATTCTAGTGGAGAACAAGGGTTTTAAACAGATCACAACAAATTTCATCTAAAATTAGGAGGTTTAAGTACTGCAGGAATTGTGGTTTGAATGAATGAGGCTACCAGCTGGAGTATAAAGAGCCATGAAAAGTGGTGCAAGTGAGTCTAAGAAAACGTATACTGAGCTGTGATATCTCAGGACCAGACTGCAAAGGCTCCTTCTAATTCCTCATTACTGCAGTAACTACTTCTCATTTTTCCAGTCTTTTTTGCTTATACAAGTTTTCCCTACTCCATGATATTTCAGAGTTTAAAATGTCAAAATGAATTATTCAATGGAGTTCTCCTTTGTCCTCTTAATTTTTGACAAACTTCAGTCTTTTATCTTAGACATAATTTTTCTTGCAAAATTACACTGATTATTCAAACATTCAAAGCAAAACCCAACAGAAACTGGAAATGGAAAAATTAACCTGAATTGAATGTGTAGGTTAAATGTATTAAAATGCAAGTTTTAGAATCCAAGACTTTATTCATTTGTCTTTTCCCATAATTTTCAGAATATATTACTTGAAATTATTGCAGAAACATTTAAAACCATTCAAGCTATCAGTACAGTAAAAACAAAGCAAAAATTCTAACAAAAAGAAGAACAGGAACTACATAAAATGAAGACAAAATTCTTTCCTCTAGCAATCAGTTTTATTTCAAAACATCCTTAGTTCCTGCTGAGCATCTTTAGCAAAAATGTTAGTGCCCTGGTCTCTGCCTGGCCTTTGCTGTAATTAGTGCTAAAGCTATGTTCAAAGCACCTCTGAACAAGTTGTCATCCTTCATTGTGTCTTCAGCTTCTGTCTTCAGCAAAGCTAAGCTTCTCTTCAAAGTATGAAACTTCAAAAGAGTCTCTGCATTTTCAGAAACAAACTTTAGCTTGATGCTCCCTGTGTCTTTCTGCTCATAACCCAAGCACTCTTGCGGTTAAGAGAAAACTAATTCCTTCCTCTGGGAACTCCTGCCAAGGACTGGGAATATTGCATGGTTTTGAATTTTATGCTGCAGAAGCCATAAAATTTCAAAGACCCTTCAGCTAGTTTTATTAAGTAAAATTACATCACTCAACAGTCCTGAAATTCTACTTCAGTGCTCATAGGGGAGAAAAAAGAGCTAAAAAAATCAAATAAAATCTCTCTCAAAGTATTTTAGTTATTTAAGTTTCAAATCTCAGGTACTATATAAAAGTAAAGCTTTTCTGCCTCTAAGCTGTCTGCATAGAAAATGTTTGGATTTTTTTTACCTATCTTTGTTAGACTTGTTAGGAAATTTCAGCTGCAGAGATGAAAAATGCAATTAATTTGCTGAGAAATATCTATGCACACACAAGGGTTTTTATATCCATATGCTGACATTTAACTATACATCACTGCAAACTACCAGGTGAAACATTTGTTAGACAATCCCTAAGCCAGTAAATTTTCTTTTGACTTACATAAGACCCTTCATCAGTCAGATGAGATCAGTGCCTACACTGCAATTCATTAAAGACAGCACATATTTTTCTTGAATCTTTAACCAAGTGATATTGTCTGGCAGTACATTCAATATATCTTGCACTGGAACTTTGACTTCATTACTTATTGATTGTTTGGAATATTTTACTTTGTATGTCCCCTAATTTGTTCAACATATTTTCCTCCAAATTTCGATTTTTGTTCATACACTTATTTCTTTTATGTCCTTGATTTAGTTTTAGCACTTTTCAAAAAAAGTACTACTTACCAATGGCTGCTATGTATCACCTGTCCCTTTTTAGATTACGTCAGGTTTTAAACACCTAGAGAGTTTACTTACAGACATACTTCTGTAAATAGGTGACTTAGGGTTGCTAAGTTTTCTTCAAGACAATTATCCTATAACACTGGTGGCGGTGTGCTTAGGAAAAGCTATAGGGAAATGCCATTATGCAAACTTTTGCTCCCCAGCCATTACAGTACCTGTTTTCCTTGATTTAATTAAGGTCCTAGATGGGCAACAGTCTGACTTGCACAGATTTTTATGCTTTTTTAAACAGTCTCTTTAGACGTGCTCTATAGGTAAGAAGATCCACATATATTATGAGCAAAATAAGCAACATAAGAAGCCATATACAAAATCATTGTATGACATTTATGGGTTGGTTTACAGTAGTGCTGTAGATGAAAACATTGATCATTCTAATCTAATATATTCTGCCTGACAACAATCAGTGTAATTTTGAGAAAAATGCAAGAACCATGCAGTAACCTATTTTAGAAATTTTTTTTCAATTCCCCTCAGTCAGTCATTGCACATGTCCTGAAGCATGAAAATATCAATGGATTATTTTAATTTTCTCTAAAGTAACAGTAGAAGATCTTACAGTGAATTCTGAAGTTGCTTGTAAAATCCTTATTTTTTGTTTAAACACGTAGATTTTACAATGGATTAATTACACTTTAAAGTAAATAAAGCATGTCCTTTATTAACTTTTAATTGTCTGTCTTGTAACTGAAGCATGGCTGATTTTGGATGAGAAGATGAGGTTATTTTAATTTTAGTTAACTTTAAAATCAGATGCTGTTAATGAAATTTTATTTATCCTTCTTTCATTTCCTTATACAAGTATCTTTAAGTGGTAGGAAGTTTTTCCTCTTTTCATTTTGTCATTCACATCTTGTGATATGAAGATGATTCTTTTAGTTTTGGATGAATGGCTCTAGTAGCAATGCTGGTTTCAAAAGCTCCAAACCCTCACAGTGCCTGCTCTTGTTATTGCTCCAGCAGCTGGCTAGGTTGTCAGCTGTGTCAAACCAAATGACTGCATGGCCAGGTTCAGCCTGGACCAAAATATTCTCTTTAAACATTGGTGGCTCTTCCTCCCTCCCTCCCTCTCTCCTTTTTCCTGTCTCTGTATTCTTGTATTTTAAGCTGTCCTCAGTCCACAGGGGAATCTAGCAAACAACTGAGCAGAGGACAGGGAGCTGTGACAGCTTGCCAAGGCAGGAACTTCTTAAGCCATACTGTTTCCTCAAACCCTTCATCTTCAAATTGAGGCTTCTGTCTGTTAGAGAAGCTATTTACAACATTGGATTTTTCCAGAGAGTCAGGAAAAAAGCTTCATCGCTTATATATAATGATCTGACAGGTATGCTGATATGCCCCTGTTCAGGGAAAGGCTCAGCAGCTCTTATTTCTAACCTTCTGCTGATACAGGGGCAGCTCTTTCAGGTTGCACTCCAGTTAGCTGTAAATATTGCTTTAACTTGTTTGAGAAGGTGTAAACTGATTGCTTTGCCTCCTATAACTCAGCAGCTTCCCAGCTCACATCAAGACCAGATTTTTGTTTCTTAAAACCTGTCAAATATAGAGTGCAATCTTCATTTTAAATTACTCAAGGAAGTTGGTTGTATGTAGTCATTTCCTAGTTTTATGTAGAGCATTCAAGAATTCAGATGATATTAAGTGAGGTAGTAGATATTTGCCTGACAACAATGTCTAATTAGCATGTATTTATCTGCTTAGACATTCTTGATCTTTGTGATTTACTCCACATTCTTAGAGCTGTTCTTAAGGCTTTGCAGATGAAGCAGCTAAGACCTACTACTAAAAAAGCTTTTCATTTTACAAAGGTTGAACAACAGATGAAGCCTTCTGTTCTAAGGAGAACAAATAAAATGACTTTACCAGTAGCTTAGTTCCTTTAGATCTGCTTTTTGTTCAGGTGTTGGCTTTTTTCTCTGAAATCTCAGGCAGTTTTCAGCCCATTATTTATATCCAGGATATACTAGTTCTGCCTCAATTCCAGTGCTGCTTAAAGTGATCCGTTGCTGAATTCTGTTTTTTCCTGAAAGTTGTAAGCACTTAAATATAACCTACAGAAGCTGTAGATCATGCTCAGAAACCATCTTGGGTTTATAACTGCACAGAGCAAGAGTCCTTCATCAAACTGTGACTCCAAATACATTAAAGTTTATACCAGCCCTGCCCACATAAAATAGGTGACATTAAGGGTAATCTTTTTTGTTTTACTAAGAACATTTTACATTTTTCTAGCAATTTAATTTTGTTTTATGACCTTTTTAGGCTGAAGCTGTATTACTAAATGAAAGGGTCTGTCATTAGGGAAATGAACTTGCTCTGGAATCTGGAACTCAGATTCCTTTGGTTTTATTGTTCAAACTTAGCACCTGAATTTTCAATTTTAGTATGAAACAAGGAGGGAATGTGAATCACTGACACATGGGTTATTCTGCTATTGGATTTGCAGACACCAGATCACGTCCATGAAATACAACCAGTTCAGCCATACAGTGCATCTACAGTCAGACCAATGTCACACCAGATACATGAGTATTGCACAAATGGTTTGACTTGCTCAGAGTGGGAGCGTGAGATATAAATTCTCTGTACATTTGCAGTTAATGCCTAGCTGGTCTGACTCTTAGAGAAGGTGTGAGGCTGACTGCAAGCATGCTAAACAGCACCTGTGTACATACCCCTGCTCAGAAGGGTCCCAGCCAAAAATAAGGAAGTTTTTCCTTGGCAATTAGCTGGCATGTATATCAAAAATGACTGATGTAGACTATAGAAACAACACGTAAATAGTGTCATTTTCCCCCTGTAAACTATAATGCCAGGGTTAGCTGTACATAAGATGACTATTATTCTGTCAAATATTTTTGTGGGGGGGGGAATAATTCAAAAAATTAACAGAAAGGAAACATATTTAAAACTTGGTTTGGGGCTTAAATTTAGCCCTATGAGTCATTCTGTTCAGAATTGGTAAAGGCAAAGATATTTTTGGGAAGAATTCAGTCTTTTAATTTGTTGATTAATCCATTGTAGAATACATTTTAAGAAATTGTTAAACTGTGAACAAAACTTCTGGTTTAATATCATGGTTATTTGCTGAATCAGAAATTTTACTGCAGATTATATTATGGTGCACATTTAAGGGCTGAAAATAATATTGATGCAGATCATAAATATAGAGCTTAATTGCCCTTTTAAAAAGATGTTGCAAACGATTTATAAGCATTATACTTAAAAAATGTAGATGTGATCACAGTGACACTTCTGTGTGAGGAAGAGGAACATTCACTTTCTACAAGGCAAAAAGCTTTCTTATTTTTTTTGGAAGGAGGATAAAGGACTGGGGAAGAGGGAGAGAAACTCCTGATCAGAGATTTTCTGTAATTAAATAATTAACAAAGACAACTAGCATCTCTTCCATCAAAGAGAATGAGAGAGTGTTGGCATACAATTTAGCAACCTCACCTGCACTTCATACAGTATTACCAAATAAAAATAAAGAAAACCTCTTGTTTTCAAGAAAACATGGTAATGTAATATTTGGTACCTTTTTCCGCCCCTGTGGTTTAGGGGATACACATGGACTTCTTAAGCTTTATTAGAAATGCTCACTACTAGTGATGAGGACATTCTACAGTTTTCCATGTTTCTTCATAAAATGAAAGTATATATTTTTTCATAATACTTACTTCACTTGCCATCACAGCACATGCTTACTTTTTACCTGGGTTATTGGGAGCATTTAAGACTAGTCCAAAATTCTCCATGTGAACAATCACCTACTCAGAATGCTCTCTGCAGGTCTGTTTCCAGTTTTGTAGAAATGGAAGAAACTAAGTTTGGCATTTTCTCACTACCCATGAGAAATTTGCACAGTCTTTAAAACTTGCTCAGAAATGTCAGCCAGATCACTGCCACAGGTTTTGTAAACAGTTCAAGGTATGTCTCTGCTCTAGCTTCCAGCAGGCTAACAGATGCTGTGTACTATAGTAGGAGGAAAAGCCTTACAAGAAGCAGCCAAAGTGCTGCAGCAATGTGGACAGAGCTGGCTTCAGCATCCAGGAACATGATGCAACACACCACCTCTCCTGTCCCAAGTGACCACCAGAACAGATGGAGGCCCCAGTCACGGGCTAAAAGAACTCAGTGGGCATGTTTGAAGAGTGGCTCTCAGGCTAAATGATTGATATCTACAGAAATCAAAGGATGGCAAGGGGATTGATGGTTAATGAAAACTTATTGGATAGAGTGGGGCCTGTGAATGACCTAAATACTGGGGAATAAGGAGTAGAGATTATGGTGGTTTGGGCTGAGATAGAGTTAATTTTATTCATAATTGCTGGTATAGTGCTGTGTTTTGGATTTGTGATCAAAACAGTTTTGGTAACACAGGGATGTTTTATTGATTGCTGAATGAGGATGGACACTGTCAAGGCCTTTTCTGCTTCTCAGGTTGCACTGCAGGCAGTGGGCTGGGAGTGCCCGAGAAGCTGAATCCAGACAGTGAAAGGGATATCCCTTGTTCAGCAAAAAAAAAAGCTAGGGGAAGATGGAAGAAGTAGAGATGTAGTTTGGAGTTATGGAATTTGTACTGTCAAGTGATTGTTACATGTGATAAAGCGCTGCTTTCCTTGAAATGAATAAATATCTGCCTGCTGAAGTGAATGAATTCCTTATTTTACTTTTCTCAGCCCACAGCTTTTGCTTTACTTATTAAACTGTCTCTATCTCAACCCACAGCTTTTCTCACTTTTACCCTTCTGATTCTCTCTCCCGTCTCACTGGGATGGGGAAGCTGAGCAAGCAGCTATGTGGTACTGAGTTGCCTATTGGGGCTAACACAAAACACCACAGTTAGAGAAACCTTGAAAACAGCAGTGTTGAACAGGAAAATCACTGTGGATGGCTTAAAAAAGAATTACTTTATTTTTAAGAATATAGTCATCCATTTTAAGCAGAAAATAAGCTGTATTATATATCCAGGTCAAAATTATATATTTGACATAATTAGATGCCTGTGTTAGTAGGGTTGTTTAGACGAAACAGTCACAGTTTGTATTTCTGCAAATGTTGAAGCAAGAAATCTTTCCTTGGTAGCACCACGCTGTCATAGGGCTGAGTGAGAAAATCAAAACCTGGAGTGCAGAGAAATCTCTGATTGTCTTATTTAGAAATGCAAAAACTAAGGAAGAGAAGTGGAAAAAAAGAAAAAAGAAAAAAAAAGATAGGGAGTAACTCTAGGAGGAATCTCTTGTCCCTAGAAAACTTTTGAAACTTGCAATAAAAGCCAGGTGAAGCAGGTAAAAGCCTACTTGGGACTGAAACTTTGCCACCTCCTGTGAAGCTCTTATGTTGTTTCAAGGATATAAAGGATTTTTTGGGCAACAGTATGTAACAGAAGTTGCTTAGCAGACTGGCAACCTATCCTTGCAAAGAAAGAGTGTTCCCCACTCAGCTTCATTTGAATTATCAAAGATAACTCAATGAGCATCTATGTCCTGATCTCAAAGGTGCAGATATTTGTGTTCTTTTGTGTTCTGCCACAAAAAACTCTGGTCTGTGCAAAGTCCTGTCTAAAGGCATGTTAAACAAGGTGACAGTTGAACATAAATTCATGCTAGAAGTCATATTAAAAGACTTATCAAAGCTTGTCTGCATGTAGGTGTTAGTATACAGCACTCAGGGCTGTGATTTACAGCACTAGCTACTTGATAGTGCTTCCACACCTTGGCACTCATAATGACCATTAGTTACTTACAAGCTGATATAGATTTAAAGTCTCCCTGCCCTGGGTGTATAAGCCAGCAGGTGAAGGCAGACAGGTCTGCCTCTGCTATCTCCAAGGCAGAAGAGCAAGGTAATAGAGACACTCCAGCTGAAAGGCTCATCTCTGGATGTGGTGGTCAGGTTTGGTTTAGTCTTCCTACTTAATGCAACAGATTAGTAAACTACACTTCATCTAGACATGAGCTAATACCCTGTGGCCTTAGTACTCTAGGTGTCCCTTGCTCAGATCTGTTTTCTAATTCATGTTATGGTATTTGTCTTCCTTCAGTATACATTCAGGGTATGCAGGACAGAAACTAATAATGATTTTGCTAGAGGAACTATAAAATCTCAACCTAACTAGTTGAAATTAACTTCATATAAATCTAAAAAGGATTATCTTGTCATATTTGGAGATGTCAGCTAAACAAACCTTTTTCTCTCTTTAGTGGGGTTTGTTTTAAAAAAGTAATGCAGTATTTGTATGATCAGTAAGCCATTAAAAGCACTGCTTTCCCTATCACTGATCCTTGTAAGAAAGATAAAAGCTTTTCATTTTATCATAAACCAATTATAGTATATTCCATAGTAACCATAAAAGAAAAGAGCTATACAAAGCCTTATTTAATTACATACACACTATTACATTTTTATTAAGATGGAATTATGTCAAAATGATAACCATTATTTCTATTGTGCCTACATAAAGGGACAATTCAATATAGTACTAAACCTACAGTTAGAGGACAGTCTTAAAGAGTTCTAAAGCAAAAGATGTCTTTCAAGATTATTTTTGTCTTATTCAGTTGCATTTGACATGTGCCTTTTGTAATGTGCATTCAAAGAGATTGGTATATTGGTTTTAGTGGAAAAAACAAGAAAAAAGCATGTTAACTTCTGTTATGTTAATCATCTGCCAATGATTGAACCATCACAGTGTGTATACTTTGTTTCACAAGCAATGTAAAGTCCTGAGTCAGAAGTATCTTTATTAATGTAGAAATAGGGATTATATGACTTTACAGTGAAGGCTTGACAATCCAGAATCAGTCTTGTTAGGGGCCCAGAATGCCCACTGGCAATTGCAATGATCATTGTGATCATTCTTTAAGAGCTACAACTCCTTTTGCCACTGGCAAGTACCTTCAAACATGCTGCTAAGCCAGGAAGGATGGCTTTCTTGCAAAAAATATGTATATTATCATACTGTGCCCAGAAATTATGCAGATGTATGCAGAGAGAAAGGGGAATCAACTTTTTCTCTTCATCCAGAGCCTGTGAGGCTTGAATAAGGACATTGTCTAATTGTAACCTTTGGACTTGATGGGCCACAGGGATTTCTCCTTTGCCACGTTTCTAGAATTGTAAGACTGCCCCAAAAGTGAAGTGGGAGAAGAAGAATGTTTCTTGCAAGCCATCTATGTCAACTTGAAATATGTAGAGGAGAGAACATAGGTGCTTCACTTTGGAGATCAATTACCCGAGCAGCATTCAAGTGCCTTTACTTTATGGTTAAATACAATTAAGAAGGTACCTTGTATGCAAATTATCAAAACAGACTTGATTTATTCATTTGCCCTTGAGTCATTGCTGAGAAAACCCTAAGTTAATAGTAATTACCTCTAGAAACAAACTAAACAATGTCTCAACTTATTTCCAAGGGCAGATTCCTTCCATCGGTTTCTGAACTGTGAAGTCTTTAAGCTTAGTCATTAACATGTAATTTAGATATTGATTATGAGCTCTTTAATTCTGGTCATGGAGTGTCTCATCAAAATCTACTTCGGAAGTCTTGCACTTCCTTCTGATATAGAAATATTCTGGACCTCACCATACAGACATAGCAAGACCCATTTATTATGTGTACTTTTAAATAATTCCTCTAAAAATTGCCAGCTTGTGCTTTAAACTTGCACACAACAAATACTTCAATGAAATGTTTCAAAAGTCATTAAAATAAACTCAATTTCTATTAAGACATTATGTAAAATACATTCTTAATAAGGAATAGTAAGTTCTTGCTTTCAAGTCTTCTTTTGGAGATACTGATACTGCAAATTTTTAAATATCCTTTTTCTGTACAGGTTTCACAAGCAATAGATGGCTAGTCTAGTAGATGGCTACCAGTTCTATTCTTCATTCAGGATTACTGTGATGTAGCAATAAATAGTTGCCAAAAAATATTCCTCTTAATTTCACAGGGTTTAAAATCTATTATAACTACTAGCAAGATATTTTTATGTGCCTGGAAGCTCCAATTTTAAACCAGACAAATCTATTAATGAAAAATCTTTTTCTAGGTATTAGGACTTAAGACCACCTGAGGTTTTAGGTTTGGCCACAGAGAAAAATATCACCATATGAATTTTGGCTTTGCCAATTTGTTACACTAATTCTTTTCTCTGCAAAGTATAGTGCATTCTATTCATAGAATTAACCTTTACTCCTTAAGAAAAGATGTAAATAAGCTTGTTTTTCATTAATTACAATTGAAATCAAACCCACCTCAATTTTCTTACAGTTGGCAAATATTTCCAGATATTTCTTCCTAGTCTACACATACTAGTACTACAGGATAGCATGAGGTCAAGGTTTTATTGTCTTCAACAAAACAAAACAAAACAAAACAAAGTTTTGCTAAGGATTTTGCTATTTTGATTTTCTTATGGTTTATATGGCTATATCTCACAAGTAGTTGGACCAATTCTTACATTTTAATACATAAATGAAAATTAGAGGCAAAAGAACAGCACAGTTGGTTTATCTAATGAAGAAAAAGGACTGAAATTAACATGCAGCCCTTAAACTAAGGTTTTGGACAGTTTTGACTGATTGCCATTGATTAGTTTGGCATGGTTTTTGTGGGTAAGAGTACGTAACATGGTGGGTTAGGTGAGGAGCCAGGCACTGCTGATGCCAGCCTCCTGATGCAGAAGACCTGTCTACACTGTAGTACAGTCACTCATGATCTGTTTAGTATTTTTGGGCCCTCAAATAACTGCATGAACTTCCTTTTCAAAGGACTTGGCCCTTCACACACATTAGAATCTCCTGCTGAAAAAAGTATTTTGTGCTCTAGCAGGTGGGATGTGCATAAGGAGTAGGAGCAACCATATTCCCAGAATAAGTGTGCTAAAAACCCTCATCTACTGGTTATCTCTTGGTGCTCTAGTTGGGACAGAAGCAGAACTGTATTTTACTGCATTGAGCTGCTGCTGTTCAGATTTTGCCATCACCACATCAGGACTCCAACTTAATATGTATACCACTGTTTGAGTTGATTATACTACATGAATTAAGTAGCTTTGTTTGCCATAATGCTCTACTCAGACATCTGATTGTAGAGTTCAACACTCAAAGAAGTAGATGCATATTATTAGCATCTACTAATGAAAGTAATTATTAGCGTCTACCCTGAAACACATTAGTGAATGCAAATGTGGTTCTGCTTTGTAGTTCTGATACTTAATATTCATACAGGTATTTTTCACTTGTGTTAAAGCCAGAAGGGAGCATTATGTCATCTACTGTGACCTTATGTATGATATCTGCCACCGATTTTCAGCCAGTTGATGCCAACTGTTTATTTTTCAAAAGGACGTTTGGTCTTGTACCAAAAATCAACAATTAGATTCGATCTCTTTCCATCAGTTTGAGTCAGTGCACAAACATCTTTCTTTTTAAAATTTTATATCTTCTTTCTACCTTTACTGTGTCTGGATTCTAGTTATTACAGTTTATTAAAGACTTTCTTTGCTAAAATAGAAAGATCTTTAATGCCAGTATTTCCTCAAGGCAATACTTATGCATTGTGTCAAGCCACCCTTCAATCTTCTTTTTGACATGCTAAACAGGTTAAGTTTTTAAGTCTCTTCCTCCAAGGCATTTTTTCAGCACTCAGTGATTTTTGATTCTTTTCTCTGCCGTCTCCAATTTGTTAAACACAAACAGCAGTAGAATATGCAGTACTCCAACAATGCAGTCAGCCACATCACCCTGAGAGATTAAGTCCCCACTTCTTTGTTTACAACCAAAGGATAAGGATCAGGTTACACTGATGTTACTGTGAATTGTTTTTCTCTTGTAAATCCTTTTCAGGATTCCCCTGTCCATGACCAAGGACTGAATTATTTTTTATAGATGTATAAAACATTTTCTTGAATATCTTATGACTGCTACATGACCTAAGTGATTCAACAAGATTGGTGACAATAACAGATAATAAAAATACAGCCTCCAAGTTTTGTCAGCAGTATGTCTAAGGAGTTTTTCATGCCAGAACAGTTAACAAAAATGTTTAATAGTAGCATTCAGCTGCTCTCAGCAGAGCACCACCAGAAGCATCCTGATTTGATGACCGTATTATTCTGATACATGACACATAGTTGTTCTAAATCTACTTTGTTAAAGTTACTTAAATTGTTAAACATGTAGTTGTATGAAAAAAGTGTCAAAAAACCAAATTTATTAGATTTACTTTTATTCACCTAAAACAATTTCATCAAAAGCTGAATATAATCCATGGAGATACATACTATCCCAAATAATTAAAAACCACAAAGATTTTGATGAATTTTGAAACTGCTGTCATTGTCAGTTGCCTTGATTTCACTAGGACATTTATGATTTTGTGGTTGTCATCCCAATTTTTTTAAAGTGCATATTTGGGATGAAAATTGCCTATTCTTCTTTCTTTATACCTTCTTATCAACAGTTTTGGAACACAGAAAAACACATAGTTTTCTCTTGTATTATGTTCTGTATTGCGATATTTAACAGAGAATTTCAACAATCAGAAAAAAATAGAAGAAAAAACATCAACAAAACCAATGTGCAAATGTAGCATGTGTGTGCTTGTATCACCACAGGTTTTAGTCGAATGTGTTCAAGCAGTAGCTGAATACATTTAGAAAGCCACTCGTCATACTTCCATATTTTTTGCATTTTCAATGTGAAACATTCAAATAAAAACATATCAAGAGATCACTGGGTTTGCAAATTGAAACAAGCACACAGATTGGGAAATACCAACAGAAAAGCCTCATGCATACCATTGTTTGCAGAATCCTGACACACTGAAATTTAGGTAGCAAGAAATTGTGTGAGAAGTTTGTAGTAAAGACATCTTGCACCATCAGCATCTCAGTCTCGCCCAAATTCAGTTCAATTATCACACAGGTAATGGAGCACCAAACGCCACAGTGCAAGGGTAGATTAAGATATGTGTCTATGCAGATGGTAGAGGGTACACAGCTCAAATATGTTGCATTGCCAACGTGCTATTTTTGAGTAATGAGGTACCTCTTTCTCAAAGCGAAGGTGGCAGTGGTCTCAGGAGAACTGTCACTGGCACCAAGGATTTAAAGTGCCTGCACTGCTCTGTGTACCTGGAACTGTACCATGTACTTGCTCTGGTGAATTTAGGCTGTACCACTGCTGGTGGATGATCCTAGAAGTACTTGCACCATATGAAGAATCAGTGGGAATCATTGCAAATCCCACAGTACTGGAAATGCCCTGGAATCACCTGGATAAATAAAATGGCCACAGAGGAACTGAAAAAGAGCTGATCTCATAACAACATGGTACCTCTCTCGGAAGAAGTGCTAACATAAAATAGATCGAGAGACTTCTACCATGAATCCCTCAATAAGTTTAGAGTGGATGAACTGCCCATGGCCGTTCTGCCAAAGATCTTGATTTGCCAGAAGAAATTAGTTCTGCATGCCATCTGTGAGTGACCAACACGATAGGGTGGTGGCGATGAAGCAGTGGGAATGGTCTTGGCCTAACATTACCAAGAAGGACTAGAACCCAAGGTACAACACAACTAGAATGCAGACTACCCTAGACACTAGGTCAAACTCTCAACCACAGCATATAGGTAATGCACATGGTGTGGACCCAAGTGTTACTGTGTAATTACTGATAGCAATGTCGCACTTGGTTGGCACAGTGGCATTTGCAGTTCAAAGTATCACAGAAAGCTGGAATACCAATTCTTCCCAACTCTAAGTTTTACTAACCAAGTGGACAAAGCATCCATGCAGCTACATGGCTGCCGTGCTTTAACCAGGCCTCTGACCTCAGGGGGAAAGTGACAGCAGGCATCAGCTGATGTGCAACATGAATCACAGGCAAAAACACCCAAAAAACAAAAAACCTGGGAAAATAAAAATAGCTCCATTATTCGCAACATAACTAACAGTTAAAGATGTGAACATGTTTGCAAAGAGCACAGAAATTTGCCTTTTTTCTGATCCCTTATAACTTCCTAAGCTAACTAAATGGGCTTTGCTCTCTGAAAACAAGAAATTAGCAACCAGGGAGAAAATCTAAACATAGCAATTAGGAGTTGGAAACTAAATAAAAGTGGAGATAAAACCTTCCAGAGCAGAAGTTTTACACTATCTGGGAGTCTGATCTCAGGGGTCAATAGCCCAAAAAGCTATTGTATTTGTTGTAACTCAGTCAGTATCATATACGGATTACAATCTAACACAAATGATTTAAAATGCATTGTCACATATGGTAAAACAAACAAACGAACTGAAAAACAAACCCAATGAATGAAACAAACAATAAACAAACAAAAAATCCCTCAACTTTAACCACCTGTAAGAAAAAAAAAATTAGCATAGTAAAAACACTTCCTAAGTCCATTGTATGAAATGAAATTAGTCAGATGAGATCATGTGTATGTGGAGTATTTGTATACAGCATTCTTAATACCTAAAAGTGCTGCCTTTCTTTAAGACACTAGTAAGTATTGTCCAAGTTGCTACTAGAGAGAAGCTCTCATGCATGTTCTTTTTTTCTTGAATATACATTTTCACTTGTTAAAAGTCAAAGTTTTTACTTGAAACTAATTTGAGAGTAATTTAACACTAAGAGAATGTTACTCTGTCCAAGGAAAAGAAAAATACATCAGTCAAATCTGGTAAAATCTTTAGGATCAGTATTTTGTCCTGCTCCACAAACAGCAGGCATGAGAATGACACTTTTAAAGGCTATTTCTGAATCTGACCATCCAACTGCATGTACTGCAGTAAGTTACTGAGACTTAGCAAATAGTATGTTAAAGTTGCTTGTCAGAAGTTGTAAGATCATAGGTGCCCTTGTTCTTTCCCAAGAAGTCTAAACTACCCAGTTGAACCTAAAGGTTCAGGCAGAAATTATAGTCTTTCCAACACAACTAAGTGCTTATTGTATTTTTAATAATGAAAGAAAAATGTGTGTCTGTTACAAATATTGCATAGGTGGATGTATTTTCCAGAGCATACAACCAGTAGCATTATTGACTGTCTCTTTCAGGAGTATCATGGGGGAGGGCAAAAAGGTGGGAGGAAGATGAATTTGAACACTCAGAGCCTAACATGCAAAATATCCACAGCTTTATTTAAGTCAAGACTATTTAGCAGCATATAGGAGACTTCAAACTCTGAAAATAGACTCTGAAACTTTAACTAACCATATGTTAAGGGAATGAAAAAGCCAAGCCTTCAGCTTTCTCTTAAATTACTGCTGTTTTCTGGTATTGCTGATACCATATTCTATGACTATTGTGGTAGGGGGTTATAACCACAGCAGATACATCACAGTTAAATAGAAACAGGTGATTTTGATATTGGAGGCTTAATTGAGATCAGCCTGAAATGGTTTTCCCAGAATCTTAGGAGACTCTCTGTAAAGCCTACAACATTAAGATGCTTACAACCCACAGAGCTGCCATAAGGACAGTTACAGTAACTTTACATGTTCCATAGGATTTTCCGTGTTTTTTATTTTTTTTTGACTTAAAGACTATATTTTCATATGTTGAAGGTAGTTCTGCAGTTCAAAAGTTGCAGGTATTATTTTGTGTTTTCTTAGTAACAAGCACTGTATTCTGAGTAAAATATGCAGTTATGCTTGTCTTGAAGGCCAGTTATCTATAGCAGCAGAGGGAAGAGAAGCTGGCAAACAGATCTATCTCCTTCTTAACCTGCACCACTCAGGTGTGACACCATCACAAATACACTCTTCAGTTTAAGGCAGGCATAATAATGGTAGGGTTTCAAGAATGAATGGTTTGAGACTGACTTACCCAAATGTGAAATAATGTGCAATATGCATGTCACAGATATTATGTCAGCATAATTAAACTGGAAAATGTAATTAATCTACCATCTCAAGCAAATTTGTGTGGATAATTTTAATTTACACCTGTCCAATTAACAACAGCCTACTATATACGGATTGTAAACTATTTGCCTTTCGTATTGGTTTAAAGGCCTTTACAAGGTATTGTCATTGGAGAAATAGGTGCACAGATTTACTTCAATTTCCTTTCATGCTGCTGCTAATTCATCTGTAATGGGTGTGATTCACTGAAATAGTTGTGAAGAGCAAGCACTTCTGTGTGAATTTAGTCCAGACCATCAGAGACATTACATGAGCTTTAATGAATGTGATACAGCATGGTGCTGTACTTGCATTGTCTGCAATCTAAAGCCAAGGCTGGGGTCAAGACCTTGAAATTTAAATACTTAAGGTGTTTAAAATTTTGTGTGCCTTTCATTACACATATCAAGTAAGTTAATTCCTTGTACAGCTAAGGACAAAATAGCTTTGTTTAGACATAAATGGATATGTACAATGTTTCATATGTATCAACTTTGGCAGGGACAGGCTGTAAAAAATTATTTTATTCATAATTTTTTTTATTATGCTTTATCTATAGACCCAGCTTTGCACAGAGAAGGCTTCCTAATTCATTTGGTTGTGTAAGGAAGTATTTCTTGCAATCTAACTTTCTAAGGAACTGCAGTTTTGTTGTTGGTTAGGAAAGGACATGAAGTTCATTGCAATTATCTTTCAGAACCCTTATGTGTTATAACTTTCCTGTTACTTCCAGAATAGAAACCATGTAATTATTGACAGTTAAAATTTTGAAAAGCAGGTCAAACCAATATCTTAATAGAAAACCAGAGTAGGTAAGAGTATGAGAGTTAGGTTGGGTATGCCTGATACTCTCAAAACTAATGAATTCTAGGCTTCTTCTCAGGGAGGACACTTGCTCAGTCTGTGGAACAGAGGTAATGAAAAGCAAATGCTTGCCGCTATTGAAACAGAACGTAGAATTGAAGCATTCAGCTTACAGGAAAAATCTTGATAATGATTTCAGGTGAGAACCTATCTGAACTGAATTCAGCTTTCTAAGCCGTTTCAAACTTGCCATGCAGGTAGATAGTACAGTTCAGCATATTGAGCTTGGGGTTTTTTAAGTGAGACATAATTATAGTATAAACATATTAAAATAAAACTGAATATTTTGAAATAACCAATGCAGTTCTGCTTTTCTGCAGACAAAATAAATTTTGGATGCCATTTTCCACATTTCAGGACAACTTTCAATTGCACTAATACAACTTCCAGTATTCCCTAGGACATGACTTCTTTTACATTTTATTTATCTGGTCTATTATTTCTACAAGCCTTCTAACTTTTTGTACTTAATGCCTCTCAGCAGTACACCCTTCTTTTGACTGATGTGTCATTCAGGTCTTTACTCATATCTATCTATCTATCTATCTATCTATCTATCTCTTTGTGTGTGTGTGTGTGTGTGTGTTGGAAACAGAAGTAGTATCAGCCAAGAAGCCAAGGTCTCTGCCCAGCTGTCCTTATATTTTCTAAGGCAAACTCATTTTACTTGTTTACAATGGGAGTCCAACTATCTCTGGACAGAAGCATGCCTGAAACTCAGCTTGAATAATGTCGGGGAGGCTTTGAAATTAATTTAAAGTATCTTGCTATAAAAAGCAAGATGACTTGACTTGCAGCTGCTTGGAGGTAGAAGGTTTGGTGTGAAGTGTGCGTTCAGACCTGTGCTTAGAAATATAGCGCCATGTATTCACTGCAGGAACAGTTTAGTAGTCTTACCCTGAATGTTTTTCTTTATAGTTATTGTTGTTCTCATCTTTTTTGTTAAAATTTTTGTTCATAATGATAAACTAGTAAGCTTTTCTGAAAGGTAATCCCCTGTTAGCTTTGCAGCTTCTATGCTAATCTCTTGTTAGCTTTGCTGCTTGTATTCCTGAAGCTGATTTGCATTTCCTAATCCAGAGCTGAATCTCTTTGCTCTGGGTACTTACATTTATATGGATATGTATTAAATAATTAGCTGAAAGATTGTCCCCATAGGACCTAACACAGATTGAAGATATTTCGTATAAGCTGATATTTAAATGGCTTTCAAGCCAAGTATGATTATTTTTCTGATTTATCATTTCATCTGGGAACAGACAAACTATGGTGAAGCAGCTGTGATCCTGCAGCCCATGGAGCTCCACAGTGGAGTAGAGATCCACCTGCAGCCCCTGGAGGACTTCTTGCCAGAGCAGGTGGATGCCCAAAAGAGCAAGATCCTGGCAGAACCTGCGGACCCCTGGGGAGAGGAGTCTGTAGTTGAGCAGATTTACTGGCAGGAACTTGTGACCACGTGGGAGGGACCCACACTGGAGCAGTTTGTGAATAACTGCAGCCTGTTGGAAGGATTCAGGTTGGAGAAGTTGGTGGAAGATAACCTCCTATGGGAGGGTCTCCGTGCTGTAGCAGGAGTGTAGTGTAAGCGGTCCTCTCCCTGGGGAGAAAGGAGAGGCAGAGACAACATCAGATGATGTGACTGCAGCCCCCATTCCCTGTCCCCCCATGACACTGGAGGGAAGAGACAGAGAATTCAGGAGAGAAGTTGAGCACAGGAAGGAGGGATGGCAGGGAGGTGTTTTTGGTTGGTTTGGAGTTGGTTTTATTTCTCATTAACGCACTCTAATTGGATTGATAATAAATTGAACTAATTTCCCTAAGTCTAGTCTCTTTTGCCAATGACGGAAACTGGTGAATGATTTATTCCTGCCCTTACATTAAAGAATAATGTCTTTTGGGGGTTTTAATCCCAACACACATTTTCTACATCTATTTTTTAATACTCTTTTTAGATGCTAGATACTTATGCAAACCATAATTTAACTTCTATATAGACAGAAATAAAGAATACAGCTATTTTAGTACCAGGCACATGTTCTTAGCCATATTTGATTCATTCAAGTACTTTTATCTATTGATACCAATTAAACAATTGCAGTGCAAATAGCCAATATGGAAGACATTAGCACTGTCTGTGCTAATTTTATCATGAAGAGAAATCTCTAGAATTTAAGCATATTGATTGTCTAGGACTGGTGATCCCACACAGATCACCTCAAGTCTTTTTATCTTACTACTCTCTAAAGTACCTGAAAGGTGGTTGTGGCAAGGTGGATGTCAGTCTCTTCTCCAAAGAGAGTTTGGTCTCATTGTATGCTATAGAGAAGCAGCAGTACTTTTTCTAACTCAATTTTATATCTCTTTGCTTATGCATAGAAGAATTGTGTTAGGGAACCACCACATGGCTACTATACGGCATTGAGAGGTCATACTATATGATCATATCCCCTAGGTCACGTGTAATTGCATTTTTCCATCCTGTAACTGCTCGCTAAAATTATCTTTTTAAAAATTATTTCTCTTTGATTTTCATTTGCTGTTATTAGAATGTTCCCAAGTTTAATAAATTAATGTAAATGGTATTATTTTAACAAGGTAATACAGAATAGACCTGCAACAAACAAAGGATTTCCTCCCATGTTGTGAGGCTGATTCTATTAGTGACAGCAGTTGTAACAACACTCACAAAACTAAGAACCCACTAAATATCACATCTGGAAAACTTTGCTTAATCATGCAAACATTTGAACTCTGCTTTGGCAATGGTTGTACCATAATAGCATGAGGTACTGGGTCACAGCACCACAGGTAACAGCTGAATCATGTAGAGTATGTGTGTGATGTTTATAATAAGATGTTTGATATGAACGGTTTAGGATTTTCTACAAGAGATTATGAGAGAATACTAAAGCTGAACAGGGAAAGGGTGGGGTGGCAGGTGGTCTTTGCCTGCTAACTGGGAGAGAAGTGATTTACAACTAGCAACAGTGGTCTTTGAAGTTCTCAATGTACACAGTGCATGGAGGCATGTTGGTCCTTGTGTTAGGCAGGGAAGTACTGGTTACTCTTAGGAAGTTCAGAAGATGAACCCAAAGGCTGGAAGTTCCCATGGGTGCTATGATTTTTATTTCTGAAGATATCATCTCAAGTCATTGGGAATTAGGGAAAGAGAAAGACTGTGAAAAAGTTTCCCATCAGTCCCAGGTCTTCTCAGAGCAGCAGGAGAAGTGAAGGGAAGGGAGATTGTTCTCACTGCCTCTAGGCTTCTGATACCTTATTCCCTTTCTTTTCTATATTATAGTCATATAGGCGGGCCTTAAAATACATGAAAATTAAATGTTAAAGATTTATCTATATAAAGGGGACATGTACAACGGCTTGAAAGATTTGCTAAGTTGAGGAAACCTCTTTTTCCTAGTATGAATATTAAATAGTTTGCATCATTCAACGAACACTAAAATGATTTCAGAATGCTAGTGGGAGGCATTCATAGCGTGTGAACTGAGCTGCCATCCCAATAGTATAATTTACTAATCTTCCCATTTGGAGAACCTCTCCTGAAGACTTTCAAGAGTCTGACTGAACTTTGTCTCCAGTGGAATTAATGAGAGGTTTTTTTAGGAAATAAATAATTATCAGCAAAAATCTCTCTCATAATAAATATAAATTAGCAGACATACCAGTACTTTGAAATATGTAATCTTTCAGGAATATTAGTGTTAAAAATAATAATAGTTAGAAGGGTATGCAATTCAGTGTCATTTTCTATCCACAGTAACTTAAAATTGCTTTCTGTGAGGAATAAATATCCACAGGGATGCAAAAGAAGTCATTAAGAAAATTATATATTTTACTCTGATTTTTATAAGTCGTTAAAATATTTCCATTACTTTTGCTTAATATCAAGAGTTTAAAATTATCCTCATATGCTTGATGAATAGCATAATTTACATATTTATGTTGTTACTTACTGTAATAAGTAAATTATTTCAGATAGTTAAACTTATGAAATCCTTTTCCTCTAAAAATGTAATATGCAAGAAGCTTCAATATGTGTGATTATTTTTGTTACGCTGGAGAAGCACACCTTAGGTTCCCATGTTTTGTATTTGTCTTACTAGAACCATTTGATTTTTCTAGATCATAGGGACAGCTGTTTAAATTTGGGACTTACTGTTTTAACTAAACTTATTGTTTTGGTTGAAATAATAAGCAGCATAGGGGATTTTTTTTTACACAGCAGAAACTTCTGCTTTCTCTTTGGAGAACTTTGTTTTTTCCCTAGAATCATAAAGGAGTTCATACATTGCTCATCCATCCATGATCTAGCCATCTCTCACTAACTGAGTCTAGAGCCCTTTATCATATTTTAATTCATGGCACATTCTCTAGGGCAAATTTCACCTTTTGTACTCACATAAAAATATTCTGAAAGTGATGAATACTTAAAAGGGGCAATTAAAATTTCTGTGCTATCAGTATTCACCTAAGAGTATGCTTAGGTGAATGCACGTTCATTTTCTCTTAATTTCATTCCTTAAGAGATTACTTAGAATTTAAGTGATTTTATTGCAGTTGACTAACTCTAATGGTTTATTTAGAGACTAACTGGGTCTTTTTCTAATTTTCATTTATATTCTTGTCACCTTTAATGATTAGAAATAGTTTTGACCATCTACAGTAAACTCAGCAATATTCAGTAGTACTTAAATTACGTTCTTTTGACTAATAAAATGTTAATTTGTTCTTCCATGAAACGTACATAATATGAGCTGGTGTTTTGCAGAAATATTTAGTATCTTCATTTAAACAGCAATACAAGACTCTGCAATAATTATTATTGGAACAGATCAAACCTTTTTCTGTACAATTAAAAGACTCATTATTGATGCAGATAGGATTTATGTTTGTCTTAACTTTCCTAGAGAAGAAATAACTAGCAATCTCAAAGGGGCTGTTTTTATTTAAACCTTTCCACAGGGAAACGTGTAAGAGATTGTTACTGAAACAACCACCTGAGCTGCTTGAGTTGAGATTTTTTTTTCATACTCCTCTTTGTTTTTCAATGACATATTCATACCCAAGACTACTAAGTATTCTACATGTCCTGATCCTCAAAGAAGTAAAAAATGGCCAGCACCACAACCCTAAATTAGTATGCACATGACAGCAGCCAAGACAATGATTGAAACTGGGATAATAATTTTTAGTACTATAAATTTTCTAGAGGTTTTGTGCACTTTGTCCCTCAGTATATTCCTGTCTTCCTCGTAGGTCCTATAATAACTATACATTTATCATCGTATTTCCAAAAATAAAAATCCAGACTTTGTGTGGCAAGATAAAACTCCTACTCTTGGCAACCATTAGGAAATACAAGGTTCAGGGTTTTCGGGGAAGTTATTGTAGTAACTGCACTTCAAAATGAAGAGGGCTTTTCATTTGTTCATTCATTCATTCATTCATTCATTCATTCATTCATTCACCTAAAGTATTATATTTATGGATTATATTTCCATGAATGGTATTTGTCTCATCTTTGACCAACCAACAGTTCTGAAAAAAGCTGTCTATACTGTCAGCTAAAATAAGTGCTCTCAAAGAGTGATTCCTCTGACCTCCACAAAGTTGTCTAAATAAGCTGGTATCCTTGAGTAGCGTAGAAAAATTTAACTCAAACAGAATTAGGTGACATGAATCCATCCTATATCTCCTATATCCCCAGCAGGGATCATTTTGACATTCATGTCATGCCTGTTGGTCTTCAAGAAACGTTTGGACAATGCCCTTAGAAACTTTTAGGTTGCCCTGTGTAGAGTCGGGGGTTGGAATCAATGATCCTCATTGTTCCCTTCAAACTCAGGATATGGTATAATTCATATCTAACACTTACTTTGGTCTTGATTGTGGAGTGCAGTATAGAAATGCATGAGCCATTTCACATCCTTTTTTAATAATCAAATGCCAAACATTGAGTTTCATAGATAATAGCACAGCTGTTGAGAGGAGAATGAGTTACAATCATTTAAGACTTATATGTGATCGTCGGCATAGCTTTTAAGTTTTACCTGCATTTACTCACTAGCAATGAAAAATTGCAAAAAGCTTTTAAGCCTAGAGTTTCACGAGCAAGAACTGGACAGATAACCCTTTCCTTTTCCCCTTTCCTTTTCCCTTTCCCTTTTCCCTTTCCCCTTTTCCCTTTTCCCTTTTCCCTTTTCCCTTTTCCCTTTCCCTTTCCCTTTCCCTTTCCCTTTCCCTTTCCATTTTCTTTCCTTTCCCCCCACAAAAAAAATTGGAGGGGTGAAATAGGTCTCTCCACAAACTGATACACTTGGATGGCTAACAGGTAGCTAGGCAGTTGTATCTTCTTTACTGAGAGTAAGCAAAGTTCAGAACAGAAATTAGCAACTGCAACACTACTGCCAACCATATGCATGAGCAGGTTTTTTTCCAATGGCACATATCAAGACCTGTGCCATGCCAAAACCCTAGAGCCTCAGTATCTTGAGAAGCACGTCTGTGAGAAGTAATAGTCCTATTAACAACAGCAATTGATTAATGGCGACTTGCCTCTCTGGGAGGCAGCTTCTCTCAGCAGCTCTTAAGTTTTGTTTTGCGTGCTTCATCTTTAACAGCAGAAAGAAAAAAATATAACTCAGTACACCACCCTTCAGACCTGACTTGGGTGTGATGTGGCTCATTGGGTAGGGAGAGATCAATGGGGCTTGAATGAAAAAAGGCTCTCTGAAGGCTGATGGCTGAAAGCCAAAAGAGGATATCTTTAAATTTTATTGTAAGACTAAATCCATTTTTCAACATTAAAGTTTGCAACTTCTGACTTGTGACTGTTAAATGACCATATAAAAGTAGTAAAGGATTTTCCTTAAGAAACTGTGTTTGTCCAGAAGTTTATAATACATTCTCTTGAAGAAGCTCTTGCTACTACCTTTGGCACTTCGTCTGTATCATCACCTACATACCACGCCCATCTCCTAAGGAGCAGGATTATACTAACTGGAATCATTTTGCAAGCCTATTCTCTCTACAAATTTCAGATACAGGAATTAGAAGTCTGAATATCTTGCAGAAACTTCTGACATATTATTCATCTTGATCCCAAATCATGGTTAATATTTTTTTTCCCATATCCTCAGAATTTTAATGAAAATAAGAATAATATTTTAGCATTGTTAGTCTTAAGAAAACACATAAGCATTCCCAGAGCTAAGATGATTTATCATAGCTTAGTAAAAGGGTCAAACTGCATCATTTCATGTTAGTTAAATGTTAACTTGTAATTTACAAATACAATTCCTCTTTCCATGAAGCTGCAGCATATAACCTTCATGTGACATTTCTCTCATTGGGCCAGGGCGTTACTGTATGTCAATACTCCATTGGTTGGCTTCATAAAATTCAAAAAGCCACTGCTGAGTAAGTGTGTCATTTTGGAGCTTGTACTGCTGCAAAAAATATTTGCAGGGTTGTGGAAATTTTTTCCAATTAAATTTGGAAAATGACAATACCTGAAAATCACAGCGGTAACACTTTTATATATGTCTGGATATGGCTAACCCAAATTCCTTTCAGTCTTCTGTCAGGACTTGATTTAATGTAACAAAGGTCAGATTAAAATTTAAGGAGACTACTTTAAAAGGAAAAAAATGATGGTTTGAGTTCCACCTATACAACTTTGGATGTTCATATTAAACTTTCCATTTCTCTGAGAGCTGATTCTCTTCACTCATGAATCAATAAATATTCTTATTACAAGACAAAAAAATGCACACAAGATAGGAATAACTAATTTTCAAAGCATTATGAAAATGCTTTTAAACAGTTCACATTTTTTATTTTTTTCTCCTAGGGAAGTGTTAGGCTGTTTCCCCTTCATGCAGGTATCTTCTGTCTTTAAAAATTTTTAAGTTTTTGTGGATTGAGAATCATAAAGTCTGATCTGAGTTAGAGATCTGTTGACTTGTATCGTTCCTGTTAGCAGCTTCTCATTTCATTCTCCCTAGCCAAGTTTCACAACACTCCTTGTTTCCAGAGCCACATATTGGACACTTGCTTACTACTGCCCCTTCTTCTCATTTGCTATTGTTTTAGATACCCTCATTCCATTGCCTGCTCTTGCACTCATCCCATCTCTGGTATGATGCTCCTGCACTCATCCCATCTCTGAGCCCACATTGCTTTTTTTTTGCTCTGATAATGACTCTAAGCAATTCCCACAGCTCTTCTCTGGTTATTCTATCACAGCTTAGGAGGGCTTGTGAGATATTAAGAAAGGCAGTCTTCCACGTCACAGGAGGCTTTTAAACACTTTTGTTTAACACATCTCTCAGGAAAATTTAAGTTTACAAGAAATGTACAGGTCGTATTTTTTCTTTATTTAGCCTTTAGAAGATTTTTACCCAAAATGTAATTCCCTTGTTGTTCCAAGGTCACATGCATTGCATTTGCATTTCAGCACAAAAATGTTATATTTTCTAAGGTAAGGATGCCCACTCTCCTCATGACTGTCAACAGAGCTAACTCTCATGAGCAATGACACAGCAAATGTAAAACAATCAGAATTCTCACAATCCTTCACATTAATCTCACCATCTCTAGCACTGTGCTTCTTTGCAGGCTTATACTCCCTCTTCTGTCATTGCTTGAGGAAAGAATAAAGAGATGTCTTCCTTTCACTTTGTGCCTTCCTTACCAGGTTCATGTTCATACACACCATGGTACAGCAGCTGTGCCTGCACATGGAATCTGTGAGGTTTGTTCCATCTTCACGGACTCCAGGTAGCCTCAGAGTACTATACATGTGGGAAAACAGGAAAGCAGGTACAGGTTCGCTGAGTCACTTGTTGAATACAAGTACATCCTGGTTACTACATCGGTTGTGTGAACTCTTCTTTATCCAGTGAGCTAGATAAAAACAGCCAGGCTATGAAGGTTCTGGTCTATAGGAAACTCTGAACAGAAAAGAAATAAAACAGAACTGTCCATGTTGCTGTTTCCTGCTGAATGTCTGAACTTCAGGTGATTGAAAATTGAGATTATTGATTAAAAAACAATATAATAAATTTGACAGTTAGAGCTGAGTTCTGTCAAATGAGTTCTGTAGTCTTTTCAAGGAATGAAGAGCTCCCAGTGGTTTTCATGTTCTCGGTAGTTTTAATGCTCTTTTCATACAGTGACAATGTGAAAGGTCCACAGTTTGTTAGGCTCAGGAGGATACCAAGAGTTTTTCAAACAAGGTTCCAGTGAAATCACCTTCTGGATTTAGCAAGGGTGGCTTGAGATTTTCTAATGAAATGTTATTTTTTAGCACACTAATTAACATATGCCTCTCTTGTTCCAGTGAAATTTTCCACTGAATTTTTCTCTCTTAAATAAAGACAAGGAAAAAAAAATGTTTTTAAAACCACACAGTTCTGATCAATACATGTATCCTGTCTCTTTAGAGCAGACTTCTGTGTTAGAAACCTCTGTAATCCAATGTCATGCTTGCATACCATTTTATGGCTATTATTGCCCAACAATAGTAAGAATCTAATGGATGTGGACAACAAATAGTCTGAACTCTCTAGAACTTATTAAGTGCTTGGTAGATAATCTGAATATGTTCTACTACTCCTAGGGATGGATGTAACTTCTGAAGGGCACATTGCAAATATAACTGAAGAAAACACAATGGCCTATTTAATGTTTTAATTGCTTGATGCTAAGATGTCAGTTATCAGAGTAGCATCTGATATTATCATAACACCACCTAAAAATCTCTGCCCAAAATCAGCAGATACTTTTAAATATTTTCTTGGTGCCTTAGCTGTCTATTTCATTGTGGGGTTTCATTATAAAATGTATAAAACTTTCTAGTGATATAGCAAGACCTTCAAAGATGTGAATAGTTCTGTCTTCTGAGTGTTCAGCAGGGATATGTATAAGTAACTAATGCAGCATAAAGAGTGTACTTGGAATTCCAGGGGGAAAAAAACCAAAAGTATGTGCTCTTTAATTTAACATAACCTGTCCTGTGCACTACAGCGTGCACTTTCAAGAAATGCACAATCATTGATTTGTGGACTGTATCATGAATCAGAATATCAATTTAAAGTTGCATATTTAATATCCTGGGCATCAAATTCGAATTAATTGTATCAGCATATTGCATTAACATTTTTTTCTTCAGAGATGGCTTTGTGCGTGCATAATGAGATCTGGTAAGTGTATGAACACAAACATGTAAGAAAAAAGTCTTTACACTTTGGGTTGGTTTTGACAGGGAATTTTTTCTGTGTTTTGTGTTGTCTTGCTTTGTTTGACAGCCTGGACCCAGGATGGCATTCCCTGCTCCAGGCAGGCGGGAGCTCGGAGCAGCAGCGAAGCTCTCAGCCCAGGGCTCCGCGCAGAGCCGAGCGCAGCTCTCCATCGCCACCCCGGGCGGAACTACATTTCCCAGGCGGCGCCGCGCGGCGGGGCGCAGCGATTGGCCGGGCGCGGGCCGGCTCGGCGTGGCGGTGCGGCAGGTGCCGCNAAAAAGAAGGAGGTAGAGACGTTCGCTTCTTTCGCCATCGCGCCCGGCCGGGGTGCCCTATCGCGCTGCCTCCGTCTCCGGAGTCGCCGTGTCCCCGTCCGTCCGGCGCCCCCCGCCCGGCCTCCCCCGCCCTCCGCCGGCCCCTCTCCCTCCCCAGCCCCGAGCGGGCGCCGGCGGGTCGGGGACGCCGGGCAGCCGCTGCCCCTGCCTTGCTCGGGAGATGATGGCTGGCGGCGGCGGCGTCTCCAGGGCAGCGGGAGCGCCGGGATCGCGGTCCCCAGCGCGCTGTCCCTGCCCGGGCCGGTGCCGGGCGGTGTCGTGGGCCTCGGAATCACAGGTTCTGAGCAAAGAGGGGCCAGGGTGGCCGTCCTGCGCCGGGCAGGGCTGGGCTGCCGTCCGCGGTGGGCCGAGGGGGCCTGGCAGGCAGCCGGGGCGAGGAGCCCGCGGGAGATCCAAGTTAAACCCCGTGTTTGTGGTGCCAAGTAAACGAAATGCCCAGAGTTAATAACTAGCATCAAAGCGATAACAGCAGGTGTGTGTGCGTGCAGGTGTACGTGATGGTACTTTCTTAAGGTGTCTTCTGGGTAAGAGCGACGTGGAGGAAGGAGCAGTTTTAATTCAGATTCATATCAACAGCTTATCTTCACCAACTTTTGTATTTAAATTGGGAAATGTGCAAAAATATGTAGTGTATATACTTGCCTTTTTCAGGTTTAAATGCTGCTAGAGATGGCTACACTTGTCTTCAGGTTGCTCTTGATTTCAGGCTATGTTTTTGCATACCCAGTGCTAGGCCAGTAGAGTCTCTTCACAGTTTTACTATAACTTCCTTTATGGGAGGCGTTAACTTTTAACCAAACTGTGGAGGTTTTTTTTGGTTGTTTTTTTTTTTTTTTTTAACATCTGTTAGTGTTGTGCACAGGACTTGTGTTTTGTGGTGGTGGAGAAGGAAAAAACAATTTTTATAGCTGATAATTTGTTTGAACTAGCAGTTCAGCCAGAGAGAAGGATGATCAAAATTTTTTGGTTTTGCTTGTTTTGTTTTTCTTTTAAGAACTATGTAGGTTATTAAGGCTTATAGGCCAAAGACATAAAATGACGAGGATGTCTTTGCATTGGTGTCCAGTGGCAAGAGTGGAAGGAATGGCTTAAAGCCCTTTCAGGGGAAGTTCAGGTGTGATATTAAGAAACTGAGAGAGTGGTTGGGCAACCAAGTACAACAAGGTGCCCAGGGAAGTGGTCATTGCCCCAAGTCTGTGGGTGTTGAGGAGATGTATGGACAACGGGGTTTTTTTGTGCGTATGGTTTGACTTTTAGGTTGCCCTGTGTGGAGCTGGACTGAATGTCCCTTCCAAATCACTGTGTCCCTTCCAACTCACAATATTCTATGGTTTTACAAGGCCAAAGTTAGTATGTAAAATTCTTATTTAAGAATCTAAATAATGGTCTAACTGTGATCTTACCAAGCTAAGTAATCTGGTCATTGAAATAAATCCCTTGGGCATCATTGTGAAAAATGAACCCCTTCACTATAGGCATTGTCTTTTCCACTCTTTATGGAATGAGTAAGCAGTAAATGTGTTGCCCTTCTGCTGCTATAATTAACTTCTTTTCAGAACTTTAACTTATTAGGTTTTCCTAATAAATTGTGTTTAATGTTTGACACTTTTGATTCTCTCTTGCTGTGATGTGCTGGCACTGCAACTTTTGTTGACACTTCCATGTGGAGTGCCAGCTGTGCTACTAAGATAGCTGAAATAATCTTTCTTTTAAGTGAAATCCTTTCCTAAGAAGTATATAATGGCAAATTAAAATGGACATCTACAACTACTTTTTAGAAAGTTTCCCAGTCCTACTGTGGAGGTGGTACATGAGAGGATGGAAATGCTTGTTTGTTTGTCCACCTGTCTGGTATTACAGTTCAAGCTGATATTTCTTCTCTGTAAAACTTGTTATTCAGTGTTTTCCTTTTTAATTGATTTAAACTAACTCATCCAAGTCTTCTGGATTTTTCTGATGCCATTTCTCGTTCCTGTTTAATATTTTTCTTTTAACTTAATGTACTGCTCATACAGACAAACCCTTGGCTTTATGTAGACACTGTGTATCTATGACTGTGTCTTTACAGAAACAAATGCAATATTAGTGAGTGCTTGCTTCACTTTAAATGCAAGCTTAAAGTAAAGTGTAACTTAGTTTTTTCCCAAATTTTATACATTTTATGTTTCTGTGTTATACATGTTAGAGCTAAAGTCTGGCTTCTCTTCTTCCCCTATAACTCTCGTGTTAAAAGCTGTAGTAGTTTACCCAGTATATATGATAACACCTGCATGTGAAAAATGAAACTTTTACTTACAGTAAGTAGCTTGGAAATAACATTTTAAAATTGTTCTGAGGAGAATTAGGTGAATTGGAAGAGTGCAGGATCTTGTGCTGTGGGAGGTTCCTGTTCACAGCACTGTCCAGAAGCACAGCGGTAACGGGTAAAGGTGATGGAGGTTAAATGTGTAAAGTGAACCCGAGATTTTCTATACAAAGACTGGTAAGATTGACATAGCTTTTTTTGGAAGTTGGAAAAATGGTTGAACACACAATGAATTGTTTCAAAGTGAATACTGCAAGAGAAAGTGAATGCAGTAGGGTTAAAGTGTGTATCTCATGAGATAAAACGAGCTCACATCTCAGTTTCTTCTTTTCTCTGTGCTTTGTGTGTGTCTCTGTTGACGTGGTTATCCAGAAAGAGGGGTAAAGGACTAGAGATAAGAAACTACTTTCTCAATCAAATTTTTTAAGGAAACCTTGATTACTTGAAAAGTGCTTCATAATTAGAACTTGAGCTGTTGGAGTTAAGGCTTAAGGAAGGAAAATATTCCTGGTGAAGACAGTGATTTTTTTATTAATTTTTCTTTTTAACTTTAATTCTTGACCACATAGAAAAGTGTGCATAAGGTCTGAACAATTGGAGGTGTCTGGATCAGTTGTATGAGCCTGGAAGAGGTGGAGATGACTTTGCAGAAAGGAGAGGACCTAGTTGAGATATTAGATGTTTCTGAAGGACTTGCTACTAGCAGAGAAAATGAACGGGGGAACTGGAAAACATTGTTATAAGTTTCTGTGTTGATTGTGAAATACTACATTAAAGCTGTATTTCGAAAAGATGCAAGTTCTTAAATTGCTAAAATACATTGTGCTATACAGTAAAATATTCTTAATGATAACTAAAGAAACTGTCTTCCCTGGCAAATTACTGAGAAGTGCCAAGGTTGGTTTTAAATTTGATAAAATCTGCAAGAATTTAAAGAGCTGTTTGAAAAATAGATTTGAATTAGTAGATTATTAGTCATCTGGTTTCATGGAAGCTATTTTTAGAATGACTTCATGAATTTATAAACACACAAACATTCCTATTGCTTTGCGTTAATCTTGCTGGATCCTTTTCCATATTGTGGAAATTCATGGCAGCCTTCACAACTGAGGAGATAAAGAGAAAGCATAGGACTGTCTAATTTGAAAATGAGATGAAGAACAGCACCGTAACTTTCCCCCATAGCTCACACTTAGAAGCTAACTGGTTTTGAAAAGCCTGCTTTTATGATTTTAATTCTGATGCTGAACAGTACCTTTATTTAAAATGAAGTAAGAAAAAGTTTCTGATTGTGAAGTAGCAACAAGACACCAGAGAAGGACTGTTCTCTTGGAAACTGTATGCCTAGTAAGAGAAAACAATAATTGACTCATTCCATAGCATTTGAGATAATATATTTATATTAACATACATGCCTTTTCTGTTCTCAATCCTTTCAATGCTTTTTATAGCTCTTATACAAATTTGAAGTAGGTTAAACTATTAAAAAATTAAAGGAATAAGAGTAATTCACTTTGAAATATACTGCTTGGCTTTTTATTATACAGTTTTTTGTGACTGAAACACATGGAAAGGGAACATCAGGTTTGCAATATTAAAAACATTTCTCATAGAGGATAATGGGTTTTTTTGAGCTATCAGGTGGGTGATTCAGGAGGTTAGTTAAACCACTGATGTGCAATTGGAGTAACTTTTTCTGTGAGTAAGTTTGTTATCACTGCTAAATCTGATGCAAAGAAGGTATCTCTTTAGGTCAACATACAAGCTTTTTTCAGGTGTAAGTATTTTGTTGAGCTTGAGTCTCCTAAAAAAGATGCTGAAGACATAGAAAAATACTGTAGTAGTTTTACTCTTCTGTAATGCAAGGCTCTGTGATGTCTTAGCCCTGATTATTATTAAAAGATTTCAAGACTCTTCTATCTATTATAGCTTTTTTACCTTTTTCTCCCTGTCTCCTTTCCCTAGCTGAATGTAGAAGTTACAGCAGTTGTGAGAAATTGTGGGAGACAGAGTTGGAATGACAATCTGATTGATAGTTTATCCCAATGCTCAGCCCTACTTTCATTATTCCTGACAAATGTGTATCTGATGTGCCTGTAGAAGTCTTTAGTGCTGGGGACTCTAAAACTTCTGTTTTGTTTTGTTTTTTTTTTTTTTACCCCAAAGATCTAACCTAAATTTCTGTGTGTTCAAAGCCTACATTTTTGAGCCTGTTATTTCTTGTCCTCATCGTGACTGTAAAGAACAGATTATTGGTGGTTGGGATTTTTTTTTTTTAATAAATAGAAGCAACTATGTACTTTGTTAAGGCGTGAAGTATTAAGTACAATAATTTTTAAGAGAGAATCTTCAATCCTGAACATACTTTTCTGTTTTATTTGAAATTAACTGGGATAGATTGGCACTATCCTCTTGTTTCTGGACCTTGTTTCTGTGGTTTTGTTTTCCTTTAGGTTTTGTTAGTGAGCCTATCTTGTTAATTCACAGTTATTGATTATTACCATGTTGCAGCCAGAATGGCATCTTTCACTTTAAAATGTCTTTCATATCTAATTTCTTGTAGTGGTTCACCATAAAGGTAGCAATTCTCACCCATTCAGAGCAAGAGCCAGCAAAACCTGCTGTCCTTGGTCTTTGCTCCAAAATTGAAAGAGTACTACTTAGTTTCTTAGTCTGTCTCTTGGTGCTGTTTTCAATGATCTGTAACATTCTTCTAATCAATGTTCTGCATGCATATTTAATTGAAAGAAATATTAGGACACATGATAGAGCAAGTGGAAAAAAAGAAAATAGAAAAAAAGATGTGTGATAAATGGGGAGTGTTCACCATATATTCAATTTCACATGTCGTTTAATAAATAAATTCTTCCTTTTTCAGGATGTCTGATACTATTTAAAAACACAGTGATAATTAAAACTTAACTTTCTTCTCCTGGGCTGCTGAGATTCTGTTTAACATAAAACTTGAATATAAAGCCTTCCTGATATTGTAATTTTGAAAATTTTGGTTCTGATCTCCAGACTGTGGAGCACTGCATGTTTTTGCTTTTGAGACAGGATGCCTGAAACTGTTTGGCAGTTATACCAAATACAGATTCCTTTTCAAAAACTTTATTAAAAATTGAGACATGGCAACGGTTGAATCTGTAGAGGGAAACTCAGGCCTGACTGTAGATTTGCCTTCAAGTCATTTTAAAGATGTATTTTAAGTGGAGATTTTATATCCATTTGTGTAATTGGACATTTTAACTATTGTTACAGTAGAGAGAGAAGAGGGTTTTTTCGAACAATGCTTAAAGCTTTAAAATAAGTGTTCTTGGTTTGAAGTAAAAAAACAGTGCTAAGTCATGCCTGAAAATGTAAAATTCATTACATGCAGTTCTAAATGTTTTTCTCTACTCTGTCCTAAAAAGAATGGGAACAGAGTATAGGATTAAAAAAAAAATGTTTGCAAGAATTCTTTATTTTCTGCAGTTTTTCTACAACCCCATAAAACATCTATATCTCTCTCTCTTTTATTTCTATTTAACTAAAGTTGTGGAGAAACTTGGCAAAATTGACTAGCAGTTTTGATTTTAAACAATCTATATAGAAAACTTCAGTGACAGCATATAATAAGTGAAATAAAGAATGCTTATAGTGGCCTGATAGCATTTTGTGATTGGATTACTGAAACTTTTCTGTCCCAGATGTCTCTGTTTGGCATCCTTGCTGCCATAAGACGGATCAGTGACATAATTGATCTTTTCCCCTGTTCTGTTCTATAACCGTTTATACAGCACATCCTGTGCAACCACATGGAAAATACAGATTGTATCTGCTTGAGTTCTACATGCTCTGGAAAGATCGGTCAGTAAAATCAGAGTGGGAAAGGACTGGGTTTTTTGGATATTGGTTTGGGTCTTCAGTTTTATTCTCTTCGTTTTTAATAGTGTTTTCAAGGTCACATTTTATTGACTAAGATAATGCTCAGAAGTAAAGAAGGAACTTTACCTGGTATTTGGTTTAGGTCTTGTTCTCTCGCTCTAATAAATCTGAAAGCAGTTATAATTAAAAAAAAAAAAAGTTATTTTTATCTAATGCTTTATAAAATTATATGATAATATCTTCTTCATTGTTTGTGTGTATCAAATGTAATAGTTTTTTTTTTTTGTTACAACTTTCAGTAATGAGGGATTGACATGAAACAAATGGAAAGATATTTTATAGTGAACCTGAAAGCTACATTTCGGACAGGGAAACTCGTATTTTTATGTGTGATTATCACAAATCCTTCATATTCTAAGACAGAAAAAGAAATTGATATGTGCATTGAGTGGATTGCTGCTGACAGAATTCAAAAAAAGGTCTGGCAATAATTTGGTTACACAAAATAGTCCCATGACATGGAAAAAATTTGTATCCTTGCCATTTCAGCCTTCTTCATGAAAACGTTCTTCTTCCTGAATGCTAAAGTAGTGGCAGGACTTGAAGCATTTCTCTGGACAGACTGTTTGTTCTTCCATCTAATCTGATTTACTATTAGGATTTTACTTTCTTTTGATGATTGTATCTGATAATGTCATTCTGGAATACCGCAAGTTCTTCTAAGCAGTTGCAGTCCTTAGCCTAGTTATGCCATTCCATTAATTTTTCTCATTCTTTGCTGCTGAATGTAAAGCAACTAATTTTCAAATTTCAGATGAACTGGTCATTAAGCTTAGCAGAGTTTGGCTGTGTTGCATGGAACATTTTGTATATCAAGTTCATAACATAAGTGGTAATTACAGTTATGCAGTCCCTCTGTGGAATGACATTTTGAGATCACAGAGCTGCTCAAGGTTATAGGCTGTAGCATCTGCTGCTTGAAGGATGGAAACCATTTTCTACTCTACATTTAGTTTGGCTTTTTCATAGTTTCAAATCATTATTACTGTCTTCTCTACAATCACAAAATTAGCATGTTCAGTCGCTTTCCTTATCCAGTTGTCTTAAAAGGGCCAGTTATGACAGAGTCTACTGAATCTTGGATATTGACATTTCTCTGTAGCTTTTTGAGATTTTGCTGTATATGTGTTCATGTCTGAGCTATGTGAATATCTCTTCAATGGAGATTTTTTACCTTGTCAAGCAAAAGTGTCGGTAATATTATAAAATTACCATTTATAGTTCATTTCTGGGGTTTATTTTATAATTTATTCTAAGCATTTTTGTCAACTTGATTGTTTTAGGAAGTCTTTTGATACTTAGCCTGTTTGTCATGGAAAATAATTGACAGTTGTTCAGCTAATTAACTAGCTAATTCCCTTCATACTTTCCTATTTGCAGGTCATACATATACACATTCAGGCTTCCTCACACATTTTGTTTCTTAGATCATGTCAGTGGCAGGGCTGGATTCTGAATCTAAAGTTAGGCCTTTAACTCAGAACTTTGCTGTCCTGCAAGAGTCTGTTTAGAGTAATGAATTTTTATATTGCAGTGTTTTTTCTGCACTATGCTGAGGAATATGGTTATTTTAACAATAAAGTATGAGAGATGTTTTGGGTTGGTGCTGCTTAATTGGTAATTGTAGCTGCTTTGTCTTTGTTTCATTCAGTGGTTCAAATTATTACTTAAAATATTTTGTTCTTTTTACTTCTCTTACTTAGCAAGTCTCTATGACCCTCTTCTATTTTCAGTAGTAAACTACAGTGAAATATAAATTACATTTAATCCATAATTACTAGATTTACTGGGATACTGATACACTAAAAATATAAAACTTAAAATTATTTTTATTTTTAATCCTAATAAAGTATTTTATTGTGAATCTTTGTCTTTCTATAAAAGACATAGCTAGAGATTCAGATTCTGCAAGGGAAATTAATATAGAGGGTGAGAAAGCTGAGCAGACAGTATGTTTAGAGAGAAAGTTCCTTTCTCTACTCTGTCTTTCAAGGTTATCTAACAGTATAAAGAAGGTATTTGAATACAAGCAGAAATCTGTTTTGACTGACACAGATAATGCTCTTCTAGATACCCTAGGAATTTCAGGGCTAGGGCTACATACGGTGAAGGAATAAATTAGCTGTATCTACATATGTTTAGGTGTCTTTCCAAAGAGAGGAATTCAAGCTACAATTAGGTGAGGGAATTGTAGAGAAATTTAATTAACAGGAGTAGAGCACTGCCTCATAGTTCACAGTGCCAGCACTCTGCATAGTTGGTGATCTTGAACTAGGGAATACAAAATGCAAAAGGATGGTTCTGAAATCTTACCATTCTTCCAAATTTGGATGCTTAAGTCAAAACTGTAGAAGCTGTGCTATATGTGTGGTAAATGCAGACTTCAGAATATGTACTGATAAAGTATTGTGTAGACTTCAGCTACGGGAGGAGATGGTAGTGGTGGTGATTGTATACTGATTCTTCCATAAGGATTAGGTACATGGTCCTTAAACATAATAACAATTTAAAAAGCAAAATAAGAATATAATAACTTGATTAGAGTAGTGGATTCTTTTTCTTTTATCACGTGGTGATGTATTTAAGGTGATGTGATTAAGAGGTATATATTCTGTCTTCTGTTTAGATCATGTAAGGTGGTACAAGCATGCCTATTGATTATGGTTTACAGGATAGGTTTCAGGAATTTCTGAGATGGGGCCCTGAGTACTTCCAGGTGGGTGAAGATGATATTGAATGCACTTCCCCCTACTTGAGTCAAACACTGAAATTTAGAAGAGTGAACAAACTCATGCAACAATAAGTGGTTTTTGTTTTCAAGTTAATCCTCTGTGATGCCTTTTACCACAATATTTTCAGATATCAGGTATTTTCAGATGATGCCTAGGGGAAAGAATGCCCTTGCTACCTTCTTTATCTGACCCTTAAGTGGGGCTGTAAATTGATCTCATAGCCAAATCTGGCATATTTAAGTGTAGGGCACTTTCAGAGGTCCAAAGATCATTGAGAATTCTTTCTCCTGCATTACTGCTATGTCTGTGCAACTTAAAAGTTGGAAGTGAAGCAGAATTACTGCGTTGCAGATGCCTGTGGCTGATGAACTTGATTAGCTTCTGTCCTCAGATCTAGCCAATGCAAAACAAGTTAGCCTCATGCACAAACCTCCTGTCTGATGTAACATTATACATTCTTGTGACTTAAATGGAAATCCCATCATGTGTTTCCCAAACACTGTTTCCCTGTTTTTCCTGTGTTTTGGAAAATAAAGGAAACTTGGTGAAGTTAATTTCATTGATAAAGCAGGATGTTTTTTTATCATTGGGCTGGAGGATAGAAAAAAGTGTGTACAGGAAAACAAAACCTATGAAGCCAAGTTCAGTGATTAAATTTACTCAGAAGTAAGTGTCCTTAAATCTTTCTGAAATCTGTTAGAGGGTAGAAACCAGTAGTTTGAAGTTATCTGAATTCTCTATTTTATTTTTGCATCACACTTCTAAATATTTTAGTTATGGCTTGTACCCTTTATAGTTGATGGCTCAGCTCTAAAACATTTCAGTGGAAACTTTTTCCATTTTTCTGTTCTATGCCTGATTTCTACTAAAGCTTCCAACTGAAATGGAAAGTGAGTGGTAGGAATTTCATAACAATTTCAAGAAGAATTTCAGTCCTAGGAAGTTCAATCTAAAATTGAAGATGTGGAACTGTTATGCCTCTTACTTGTCCATAGCTGGTGGATTCAGTTAGTGAGAATGTGACAGCACACAGAGTAGGTGAGCCAGGAATTATTATGAAAAGGACAGGAATGGTGCATCAATGCTGAAATTGTTGTGTAAATATTTTCCTTCTGTTTTGAGATACTTTTTCTTCTGAGCTAGGTGTGGATGGAAGCTCTTGTCTAAGTTTTTTCCAAATCTCTGGTTATTAATAGCAGTGTGCTAACTTCATTAGTGGGCACTTTGTTTAGAAGCAAAGATAAAGTTTTTAATATCTGCTGGACAGACTCTAGATATTATAAGCGTTTTTTATTTCCTTTATGCTTTTTTTTTTTGGTTTGGAGTGATACCAAAATCATTGGAGAATAAATAACCATTTTAGCACAATTTGGAGTATTAGAAAGCAGGCATTCTTTATTACAGTGCTGCACACATCTGGAGGATTTTTCCTCTAGTTGAATGTGTATCATGAAATTTTATAAGAGGGTATTTATTCCATCATGACTGTACATAGTCATTACAACATCCTTCCAAGCTAATATATAAACATCACTTTTCCTAGAACTTATTTACATGCCTCTGCCCCTTACTGGAAGTTTTTTATGGTCTTAGAGGGTCATCAGAAGATGGTTGTATTCACTGAGAGCCCCCAAAATTGTGAGTGACCTTGGCCTTGAACTTCCCTTAGGGCATGCACTGTTTTTGCTTGTTACATAACTGCCACAAAATCACTTAGGTTGCTCATTACCTTTTTATCCACTAGTTCCAGCTACACTTACAATCCTCTGTCTGCTTCTACATTCTTTTATCTAATTTGCTAGTTAGTCTTTAAGCTCTATTTTGCAACTCCAAGGGATCTGAAAATTTCTCCCTATTGTCTGTCAGAGTTTTGCTAATCATTTTCCACTTCAAATGCATTGTAAGCTTTTTAATTTTTTTTTTCTCTAAGCTGAATAAATCAGTCAATGAAGATGTGGGGGTGTGTGCCTGTATATGCACACATATACATTCACACATAGGTTTGCCCTGGTCTAAGTGTAATAGCATTTGCCTTGGTGTTGACATCTGTGGGTTTTTGTCTTGTAAGTCTAGATGCTATAAATGATCAAAGTGCTTTAACCAGACTTTGTGGAGAATGTAGCTTTCAGAGTAAAACTTTAAACTAAAATGCCCTCATGTAACTGCATATTGGTTCGTGAGGCTGCTGACATAATGCAATTTCTTTAAAAGTAATAGTTACCTGAAGTTCTGCTTTAGTACATGAAGGACAGTCCTCATCTGATTTGACATCTTGTATTTTAGCCCATTCAGTGCACAGAAGCTAAGCTTTGTTAAGTCATTGTGTGCTATGAACTTGTAACATTCACAATAGGAGTTAAATTTTCAATTAAATGTGACATCTCAGCCTTTTCTACGGTAGAATTATGGTTAAAGCATGTCTGGGAAACTGATACAGTGGGAGCAGTTGATATTAATTTGATTTCTGGGAAATTTTATGCTGCTTCACATAAAGTTCCCTGAACACTTGTCTATCTATTACTCTGGATGCTTGGATCCTCTTAAGATGATCTTCATTATTGCTTTAATTCAAAAAGGTCTTACTCTGATGTATATCAGTTGTTTTTCCCCTCTAGAGCATTGTTTGCACTCTGAACTGTCCTCCCACACCGACAAAGAGATTTGGAGAATGTTGCAGAATTCACTGGGCCACAGAGGAGTGACCAGAGGGAAGATAATTTTCTAGCTGAATGATGATCATTTGAAAGAGGAAAGTCCTGGGTTCCCACAGCTATTTATACATTTAATCCAATAACTGTTCAGTGTAAAACATTGTAATACAATCTGTTCAAGTAGGTTTACTTGTCCACCATCTGGACATGAGTTCTGCCTGCCAAACCAGTTGGGAGGGCAGTGGAAGAAATCAAGGTTACTTTAAAGTAGTGAGGGCTTCTCAGGATAACCTCTGTACACTTGCTTTCTCCGTTTAAGCAGCTATCATCTTCTCAGTTGTAACTTTCTGTGACAGTGGAAGTGGCTGAAGGAAGTAAGTATAGAGTGCACTATGCCCAGAGTTCAAAGAGCCAGCCCTGGAATATTTAAAGGTAACAGAGGCCTCAATGAGAACATAAAGGTGCTCAAATATGCATTTTTCTTTCAGTATTCCAGGCTGTTTGGATATTACAAGAATGTAGAGCAAGGGGAGATTACACAAAATCTATGTATGTTTAGTAAGTACCTGGTGGCAGACAGGAGAAAATTATTCAACTTTAGAATTGCCCACTCTGGTTTCAATTTCTGTTTGCTGTAGATCCAAATTCCTTGGTTAACTACTCTGTGTAGATTAATCTTGTTACTTGTTAGATTAGCCTTGTTACTTCTAAAGATACCAAGCAAAAGAGAGTATAGCACAAGATTATAATGGTTTCATCTATAGATGGTAAAATACCACATTATTTGACTTTGTTTTAATGAAATGATAAATGAAAGGAGAGGCACTAAAGCTGATTAATTTTAGTGCAAAATATTTTATACTGTAGAAAACATATTAGCAAGTGGGCTACACCAGAAAGCAATGAAGCCTGAAGTCACCCTCCTCTAGAATTCTGTCACATTAGTATTGAAGCTTTAGCTAGCTGCAGGGCCATCAGTAGCAGTACTGATGAAGATGGTCTCACCTGTGTAAGAGCTGAGTATTTCCCTCCTTATCTCCTTCATAAGGTTAGGATAGATATGTTGGCACCTTAGATGTGTTCATTTTACAAGAGCCTCAAGTGAGTAATGTTAGATATGCTGTAAGTTCAAGTGTATATTGCGACATGTAGAATCATAGAAAATAGAACTTTAATTCCTTTTTTTTTTTGTCCCACCATATTAAAGTGATATAATTATGGTTGTGTTAGTGTATTCATCTATCAGCAGGTATTGTAAGTGATTCAAAAATCTAGCTGAAGCTGTTCGGTTATAGCAACATCAGATTTTTTGAGCAATGAGTGCATTGTGCTGTCATGCAGAACTCATGCTTGCTTGGCTGTGAGGGAGAAAATTACGAGTTCATTAGCTGATACAGCAGCTTTGTTTTCAAAAGTAATTTGATGTCTTTACTTCTCCCAAGTGAAAATGGAACTTTTCCTAAATCTAATGAACTGTTTTGATAGTATAAATGTTCTGGAGGAAACACATTTTCACTCAAGTCTTTACAGTGAATCTTGAGTCTACAAAGAATTTTGAAAAGTGTGCTTTAAAAATGCACTTAGAGAGACACTTTTAGTTGGTTTCCATCATTAGAACTCTGGTCAACTTTTTATAAGAATGAAAAATGCATAGAATTAGAAATTTTATTTCATGTTAATTTTAGAAGCTAATTTCGGAAAGTAAAAATTTGGGCTTCATGATATAATGAGAATATTTTTATGAAAATTAAATATAATTTTGGTAAACATATATTTTTATTTTTCTAATGTAGACATTAATTCCACCTCCAGTTTCCTCAGTGTGAGTTATTGAGTTATTCACTATAAGGTACCTGAATTTTTCATATTCAACATAGAAAATAATGCTGAGTATTGGTGTTTAAACTGCAGTTTCTTTACATATTTAAACCATTATGTTTTGTATTAAAGCTTACTGGCTGCTTGTACAGTCATGATTTAATATTCCACGATGAACTTCTGCTTTAGTCTTATTAATCTCCTTTTTTTATTTAGATAAAAATTATGTGCTGGGATCTATGAATAGTTTTTCCTTAAACTACTCAGAAATAGATCTAAAAGTGAAAAGTAATTATTTTATATTAAAAGGATTAAGTGCTTTATCTGTCACTAGAGATTGTCTACCTCCTGTTGAACTGCAGAATCCATTCATTAACTTAGCACCATGCTATGTCCTTTCTCTTCTAATGAATTACTTACTGGGAAGGTAGTATTCTGATTAAAGGAACTCCTGCTCAGGAAACTGTAATACTTCTGTTTCTAATGTATGGATAAATGGCAAGTATGCCAGAACCTCATGTGGATGGCTGAGAGAGGTAAAAGGTTTTGTTATTTGAAAATGCTGAGGTAGTAGGAACGAGGAAGAATGCTGAACTTAGTGGTTCTATTCTATTTATGTGTGTGGTTTTGCCTCATGAGAAACAGAATTTTCTAGGAAACTCTGACACTAAAGTGACCAATGAATGGATGGCACAATAAAATAAAACTATGAAGAGTAAATGTCAGAGGTGGCAAAGAATTTATGAATAATCATTAGTAATCAAATGACAGTGAAATAATGTGAGAGTAGATGAAGATTGCTCTCACAATGGCCATGAGTTGTGATGAAAAGTTCCAAGAAAGTATTAGGAGACATAGAACTCTGAAACATACATTAAAATACTGTAATGACTGTAATTTACAAATTGCCTAATTTTTAAAGTGAAGCTTACACTCAATTAATGGTGATGACTTTAAAACTTTCTCAACTGCATAGTTTTGTAACTTTTTTTGATTGCTTGTAAAATCTCTTTACTGAAATGTCTTCTCATAAGAAAAAGAAGGAAAAGAATGGTTTTGCATATCCTGAAAAAAAACAATCAAAAATCAACAAACAAAATCAACAGTCTGAACTTGCATCCAAACTTTAGTGATTAAATAGTTGTGTCACCTGAACATTTCTGTGTTAGAATTTGTCATCTCTGACAAGAAGAAAAAAATGTGAATTTTCCTAAATACAAAGTAGGATTTTTGTTAATTTCCATGCTCTGCTTTGGACTCTTTCTGGTCTAATAGTAGGTTGTCCATTAAATTGACTGGATCACGTTGGTACTGTTAACCATGTAAAGTGCTGTAGATATTTTTAATAGTCTTTGATAAGTACTGTTAGTGTCCTAAAATTGTACTTCTCTTTAGAGAGGCAGATTGACTGATATTTGGAGAAGAAAAATTTCAAATAATTTCTTCATCTTGGAAGAGTTGACCTTGAAACCAAAGTAGGCTTTCACTAATTTCAAGCAAAGAAAACAAGGTACTACTTTCTCAAACCGTTGTAGAAAATGGAAATTTGCTCTCTTACTTTCTCAGCTTGAGAGAGAGACATTGCAAGGACTGATCTGCAGACTTCAGGTGATTGAATTCGGTTGTTAGATATGTTACTAATTTCCTGTGTAACTTCTTTTGTCGTTTGTCCATTTTACAAGCTGTAAAGGTTGGTACTTCCCTTTTTTCTTGATTTTTCCATTTAATATCAATGAAAGAGGTATACATTGCTTTTACTTTTTTTCTCTTTTTTTTTGTTGTTATTTCTGAGGTATGGCAACACAAATTCTTTTTAATTGTTTTTTGAAAAAGTAGCAGTCTTTTTCAGATAAGAAAAAGACTTACGTGTTATGTGCTCTGTGCCTATCTTAGCAGCAAATAATGTGTCAAATTTAGTAAATTTAATTTTGGAAAAAAAGTGCTGTAAATGCTCATGGTAGGTTTTGTCAATCTGCAAACACTGTTAGACTTCAAGGGATTTATGAAAGTTAGTTCTATATATTATGGTAGTTTTTTTAAAGGAGGAAAAACTGAATGTATAATAGAAGTCCATCAAATATTTGTGGTTGCACATGGTCAAAAAACCCCAGTTTCCCTGGTGTCTTTTGAAACTTTGACAGTGCAGTGTCATATGGTCTTGAAAAAGTGATGATGTAAGGGTGCATATTTTTCTAATTTTATGCAACTCTAGCCATAATGCTCATAAAGAAAAAGCATGATATAGGTCTGTCTCTTACAACCTTGTATCCTTCCTCTGATAGGGATTCTGCAGATTTTTGATATTTCTAGTCCTCTTCTTCTACCGTTTTTCACTGTCTTTTCCACATGGTTTTTCTTTTATTTTTCAAGGATAAACTTGTTTTCCAAACCCTTTGGGTTTTTATAAAATGCAGATTTACCAGCTGCAAACTCAAGATGGTACAGGAAAAGTTACTTTTTTTCTTACTGTGACTACATTCATATTCTGTTTAACTTAAAAGTCTCTTTATTTCCTTACAGTATCCCAGATGGTGGGTTTCTTTTTGTTTGTGTCTGGATTGATTCTTACAATTTAGTTCCTTTTTTTTTCTTTTTCTTTTTCTTTTTGTTTTTGTTATTGTCTTAGCTTTTTCTTTTTTCTCTAGAAATAGAATATTCACATATATTGATGCAAACTTAAAGCCTGCTTAACTCAGAGAGCAGACTTCATCTGGGAATATTTGTGGCTGCCCTGGGGAAAGTTATGCATGTATTTTCTGCCAAAAATTGTTCTCTAGTCTGTTCAAAGTCAAATTTCAGACTGCCTACATTCACTTCCTGTATTAGGTTGTATGTCTCTTCCCTTCAGTGTCATACTGCATTAATTTTCTTCCAGTCTGTTTATTCATGCTGTAACTCACAGTGATTCTACTTTTTTCTTCATATGATGGTTTTCCTTCATATCTTTTTGTTATCATCCTTCTTGCTTAGTGTCACACTTCTGTGATTATCTGGTTATTTTTCCTTATAACCTTTAGTTTCATCTTTCTCATGTTTTTCTGCAATATTTTCAACATTCTTCTCAGGAATTTTGGTATTTTTAAATTTTCCCTTCTTTTTGATATTCTACTCTTCTTGGTTTGTACAGATAGATTTTGAAAGTATTCCCACAATCTGTTTTATATCTGTTGTTCTAAGACAGATTGTCACATTTTGCTCTCCTCTAAGGAGAGAGATGAATGAAATGCAAAAGTAGGTTGAGTAGGTTCAGTCTCTCTGAAGAGATCTGTATTGTTTGGAAATTTTTCTTTTGTTCTTTCCTGTAAAACCCTCTGGATTTGTTTGAAGTGGGAGAGGAAGGCACACCTGTAATCACGGTAACTGGAGACAAATGTGGAAAGGAATCAAAGGTTTGATTTCATTATTTGGTACTCATCTTTTCTCTTACTTTCTGATTTGTATGATTTATTCTAAAATCAGAGACCATATGCACATTTGGTGCTGGTCTTTATACAAATATATCCTGTCAGGACCCAAATGGGCTCAGTTGACAGCATTCAAGAAAGACTAAGTCATATTACTTTCTTCTTCCTCCTAGTTGCCATCAGCCTATGTCAGTCCTTGTGTTTCCAAACACTGCAAAGTAACATGAATAAATCGTTCAAATACCCCAATTACTATTTCTAACCATAAGATAGTAAAGAACATTCAGTTTTACAGATATTCAACAGAGGTTGTTATTCTGTTGGACCTGACTTTTCTAATCATGACATAAAGTGTAGTAGTTCTCAGAAGCTTAACACCGTTCTGTTTCTCTGTGTCCACCTTTTGTCTTTGAGATTTAATACATTCTTTGCTTTTGGCTTGGAGGTCTTCATTGTCACTTGTCGGTTTTGAGTTTGCATTTCTCCCCTGAAAATTCAAAGTAGGCTGCATGAATTAGCTCTATAAACTCTTAGTACTTTGCTGCACTTGAAGAAGAAAATAAGGATGACGTGGTGTGAAATGCTATCAAAACAAATATGATCTCTTTTAAATGCTTTTATTTTTCGTACTTCAGTCCATATTGCAATTCCCCAAAATACACAAGGCTAGTAATGGATTTTGATCTCAATCATGATCACTCTCTGCTCTAATATGTAAAAGGGATGATACCCATTCATTAAGCTTCAATCGTTGCCTCTATTGTTATCCATCTATTCACAGGAGCCCTCATGGAAGTGATTTTTTTCCTGTTGCTGTGTTCGATTGCATGAAAATGGTTCAGATGATATCTCTTCCCAGAACGGGAAACTATGTGCCATATTGCGATAAGCAGAAGACATCGTTTCTTTTTTAGTTTCTTTCTGAGCAGTAGTTTAAAACTACTTTGTGCTTTTAATATTTAATAGCATTAAATCATCAAGGATCTTAATATAAGATGGGTAAGAATGACTCAACTCATTCATTAAGATCAGCTAATCCAATATTTTTTTTTCTAACAGCATCTGCACACAGGTGCCTAGGGAGGGGAAGTGTTAACCCTCATGACCTCGTAATCTTCCACCCTTCTGCTGTTTTCAGCTCTGGTTTTCTTGAGCCTAATGTTTTCCACTAATGGATCTCTCCATGAGAAATGCTCAGTCATGATTAGTTTGTCAGTCTTAGGTCTTGCACCTCTCTTTCCATGCTTTACAGAGCAATGCTGTTAAGGAATCTACATCTGTAGTTATAATTGCATTGGGAGAGGATTGACAAGTCTTACGACTCGTGCCTTAGCATTTTATTAGTCTTTGTCTTTGCCAAGTATTTTGCTGTCAAAGAAAGCGGGTGCTTTTCATCTCTCCTACTATCTACAGTAGTATTGTCCATTGACATACGTCTGAATTTACTGAATAGAGTTACTGTTCAAAAGACTTCCCAGCTACCTTGCTTCGTAGTTAATTTGTTATTTTACAAGAACTTCTTCTAGCCTGAAGTAGATTTTTTTTCTCTCTCTTAGCCATGAATAGTGAATGAAGTGAAACTGCCAAATTAGTTATATTCAGACATATTATATAACCAGACTTATATTTTACCATGCACAAATTGGATTGCAGTGATGACTTTACCATCTCTGTTGAGGGGGTTTGTTTACGTCCTGATCAATGTAGTATGGAATCGTTCTTCACAGTGGGTTAGCATTCTTAAGAGTAATGTTCTCCTTTTTCCACTGTGTACTGCACTAAGACTCTACCAAAATATTGATCTCTCTACTGCAGATGCTTAAGACTCCATTCCCTTACTGTAGCATGTATTTCTTTAATGGTAATTGGATTGATATCTGGACCTTTTATTGATGATGTTCTTGGACTGTGAATGTAGTGTTAGCTTTCTGGCACTGAGAATAATTAAGCAACATTGAGCTGGGAGTAAATCTGTGATCATTTGGCCTTTGAATTGGATATTGCCCGTTTGACTTGGAAGAGGTTTAAATTTGCAGAACTGGAGTTTTATGTTACTTTATGATAAAGGCATGTTTGGTTCTTTCTATGCACACAGATAGCTGATCAGACATATCAGACTTAATCATTTTTTCAGATGGTATAAGTTTTATATTGTACATACTTTGAGCAGGGATTCTTCCCTTCTGTGGATACCTGTGCAAATACGCAGTTTCTGAATTGGTAGAAGATCAGAGCTCTTTATTTTTTCTTAAGTTTTTTCTAAGAAACACAAGGAATGGATGTGTTATTCATAATCTGGTAGTTTGCATAGTGAAATGACAGACAGAGAGAGCCAGAAGGTGCAGGAAGAAGAAGATTTTCACTGGAAATTAAAGAGAAAAAATAATTAATAATGAAGAAGATGCCCATAGAAGTTGCAGAATCTCCATCCTTGTAGGCTTAAAAAATTCTACTGAGCAATACCCTCAGCAGCCCATGGTAATTCCTGAATTTAACCATGATTTGAAGTGAAGGTTGAATGAGATGACCTCCACAACATTTAAAATTGTAAAAACAATAAGTTTCAAGAATGTATGATTTTTAAAACCATTTTAATGGAAACTACATTACATCTGTATAGAACTGATGGTGCTGTAGTGAATAGTCATTAGATCTTAAAGTAACTAATAAGAAATGCTCATTTCACCTGGCTGTTTTGAATGAGATGATTCTAAAAGTCTTTCTAATGTGTCGGTCATCTTCCATCAGTCATTTGAAGAGGGATAAGCAGGTTTATTCGTGACATGGGTTATTTCCTATGATTAAAAACTAATGGTGCAGTATTTCTCTATGTTGTACTCACCCACCTGATTGTTCTGTGTGCATGGGAACAAAGTGTGAAGGTCACTTCTACAAGACCATCCTGAAATACCATAATGAGGGGGGATGAGGGAATAATGGCAGCCACTTGAAAATGAATACCGGTTCGAAGCTGTTGAGGAGAGGACGATTTTTGAACAAACAAATGAGGAAATAATTGGCTGATTACATTATTGCATATTCTTATCGTATTGGCGTGGGATAGACCCTTGGTAGGTGATACTAACCATTTCTGATATGACTGCTGAAGAACCAAACATGACTACATTGCAGAGTGATAAACTAGATACACTATCTTGTTGATCATTGGGCTTTGGGTATCTGTAAGGTGGTTGGATACAGTTTTTTTAGAATATTAGCCAAATGTTTTATCAGAGTACTCAGCACTGAAATTTGTTGCTGTCGTTATAAATGCCATTTGTACATCTCAGAGTTAGACCAGATGAATAATGCAAGTCATGCTTTCATAGCTGTTAAATTTTCCACAACCTGAGGAAATCAACAGTGTGCAGATGTCTAATCAATCAATTAATTTATAGAGTTTTCATCACAAGCCTCAAAGCTGGAATTAAGATTAATTTTTTTTTTTGTATTTTAGAGCTCATGTAATTTATCTGAAACTAGTGCAGTTTTTCAATTCTTTGGAACATTTGAACATTGTTTTGTCCTCTCTGCTCTTCCCTCCTCCTCTGTCCCCTGGATGACTTAAATATGCTAATATTATTTGAAAATAATGTTTGTTCTTAGCTTAAGATTGTTTGCATGCATGCAGCCAGTATTAGTATTCCATTCAGTGATGTGTCATATCTATCTTACGATCTTTGCTTGTCAAAGGAGGTCTAATGAGTCACCTGAAGTAACCGTATTAGATTAAGTATTTTTAGAAATTGCACTTATACTATCACCAGTTTCAACACCAGAGCTCATATTCATATGGTGGTAACACCACTAGAACATTTTTGGTAGCTTCCTCAATGATCTTAAGATGCATTATATGCTACAGTTTGAGCAAGAATATGAAAATAAGGCTGTCCACTTGCTGAGGGTGGATAGATTTCATGCTTAATTTCACGCAATGATTAAAACAGCATTATTTTAGTCAATTACCTGAGGAAGTGATCAGCTGTGGGGTTGATACCGAGTTCTGGAGATATATTCAGATGCTCTTTAGTACCAAGGTCCTTGCCATGAGAACTAACAGATGGAATTATTGCAAGAAAATAAATTGGTAGGTAAACTGAAATCAATTTTTTCCATACCATTAATTTGGGGAGAAATGCTTTAGGGTTTGCAGAAATTTAATAAATATGCATAAGGTGATATTTTGTTTTCCACATCCTTTACATTTATACTGGCTTATTAAAGATTTAATTAAGTTTTCTGAAAAGGGAGAGGATGCAGTCTTGCAAAAAAATGTCGATGACAGTGTGGGTTCACAATAATTAGGGCTTCAGGGATAAAATAAAGATTCTCTACAGTTAATGAATATTAGGGCAATGGCTGCTTTGAAAACTTGCAAAAATGACAGTGTTTTACTTACATCTGTCTTCTGTTTGTTTTCTAGCCCTAGTCCATCAGTAGATGTGACAGATTACATACCATTTACTTCTGCAACTATGAATAGTAGACAAAAGTTACAGAAGATATTTTACTTGTGCATAAGCAATTTTTTTTACCAACTTACTGCTCTTCATTATCCTGCATCTTTGTTGTCCATTCATTTAAATCTTAAAAACAAGTTTCTTGGGATTAATTTTATTAATATTTTCCTATTGAAACAGCACATCACAAAGCACTGCGAAATCGGTTTTTCAGAATTCCTCTTTCAGTCCATTTTGCGGTCCAGGTTCTAAAATATTGACAGTGGTTAGACAAAAAATGTGGCAAAGCAGCTGTGCACCATGTTAATCCATGATCGTCATTGGTCTCTTGTGTTCTGTGTGAAGAAGTACATAAATAGCAAATGGCATGTGTTTTGTCTTCTTTGACTTGTAGCTTCCAAACTCTTGGGGACAAAAACTGTCTCTAATGTGCTTCTCCTGTAACACACAATTAAATTCTGCTCCTTGATTAGTCTTTTCTTAGTGCTCTGATTACATAAATTACATCAATACCAAAAGAATAATTCCTTTTGCAAAACTGGTTGATTGTAAATGGAACTATAATGTTATACTTGAATGCTGGACAACAAAATTTGGCCTATAAATTCTATGTCAGAGTAATATCAAAGATATATGTTGTTCTGCAATTCAGAAGGTGTATTCAGTTGTGAGTTCAATACAGTTGTCATGGATTCTGTTACAGGCTTTTGTTTAACACCTTGAAAGTAACTTCTTGCTTCTTTCAGCTTTGTAGCACATATTAGAGTATACTATTCAGCCATATGCTGTACGCATGGCAGAAGCTTGCATCCTTTATCCTTACACCCCTTCAACCATTTTCCAGGTCTGCCTTCCTCCCTCTATCATTGTTGATCCGGTTTTCCTTTTAGAGTATCTTGTGGAAATCTTCCTGGAAGAAGAAATTAAATTTCTTTTCCATTCTCTATTCTCTTCTAAGAGTTCTGGTGGCCCAATTGTAAGTCAACAGTACTTACCTCTTTCTTCTCATTAACTTCCATGGGAAAAGTTGGTATTTTCATGACTATGAGTGATGAAAAAGGGAGTAAGTGAAAAAGAAGCTGTAGTGTGGACTGTGAGGAAAGATCAGCAGATAGTGGAGCTTGCTCAAAGGTGTTTCTACTGTTGATTGAGGAACTGAATTCTCTCCAGCATAATTTTCTTTTAAAACCTGCAGCATCTCTGAAAGCATTGGTCTGTGGTACATAGCTTTTTGCATTAATGTTTTTAAAATATACCCTTTCCTGAAACTTCTTGTATTCATTGAAATTTCGAGTTTTAATTGTCTGAAAACTGCTTTATTTGCATCTTGCTGCTTCTTCATGACAGTCTGTTTAAACGCCTTTTAGAAGTACCAGGAGAGTAAATTTTTCTCATTGGTTAACTCTGATCTAAATGGGAACTATTAATGTGCCTCACACAGAGTATTTGATTTTGTATAAATATGAAGCATTATTTATTTTAGTGTTGCAGAGTATGGTAACTTATCCTGAAGACAGAACTATGTATCTGCAAATTGATTTAGTCATGCTACAGATTATTTCTCCCAGCCTCTTCTACAAGCAGCTGGTAAAAAGCCATCTGGCTCACAAGCCATGTCTGTTGTATATTATGAAATCTTTAAATAGTTGCCTTTCCATACTCTTATATGTTTTTTGAGCCATTCATTTACATAGTTTTTGACAAAGCAGTACCTTTTCAGAAAAATGTGGTCTTTCCTGACCTTGTACCTCAAAAAAAAATTATTGGATATTTGGCCAAAGCCAGTGAGCCAAACTAATAGTAAGTTACTTAGGCAGTCAGATGATTTTAGTCATGTTGAAATGTGTGCATAACCTGTTTGTGTTCTTGGTTAATAATCATCCCGTTTCAGTCCTGCATATGTAACAACGTGTGTATACATAGTACTGAATATTTAATTATGTTATTTTTAATTTTTTGTATTTATTGTGTCCTAAATACATTGTTTTGCAGAGCATATTCAATTCAGTTTAGCTACATTCTTGGAGTGGGAGATAAGGACTTGTGTACCAGCAAAGTAAATTGGAAAATAATGCCTCATACTTATTTTTAAATGTGATTCAGACCTAAAACTTTATAGCAAATCATGTTGTGTTCTTGTAAAAGGATAGGTTTCTGTCAAATGGAGATAAAGTGTATTCTCAGTCTTTGTGTCTGTAGGGATTAGGGCAGTAATTGCATCTAATTTCTGGTGATGCTTTCTCCTCCCTATGGTCACTAATGTATTATTTCATTGAAAATGTTCAAGGAGGAGTTGAAATGTCTGCAGTGGATTTCTTGAACCTGAATGTAATTTTTATTACTTTGCTCATCTCTAGGCTTGTCAGAAAGAGAGTTTTTAGGAACTGTTTTCATCTAAATATAGAGGGGGCAAATGAATTGTGTAAGTTGAGAATTTTATTTAGGGATATGCACATACATATATGCAGGGAAAAGGGAATTTTGACAGAATGAATAGTACAGTTCTATAGAAAATGTATTTTTTTTCTAATGTCCAGCTCTTGAACTGTGAAATCCTGACTCCCTTGAACAACATGGAGTGTAAGTTGTGCCAGATGAAAACTGGAATGAGCTGATAAGTAGTATCTACTTTTTCTCTGGCATGTTTTTAAAACTGCAAGAAATTTCTGTGATGAAAATCTCCCAGACTGACTATATTTAAAGTAGTGCAACCAATGTCAGTTTTCCTGATCGGCATTTTTCCTTGTAATGAGGTGATTTACTGTTTGTTCTTGAATGTTCCATGAATATTCACCAGTTTTCTTGCAAAGAATATTGATGTGCTTTGCATTTACTTAATTGGTTTCAGGGCTATTTAATCCTCCTCTCTATAGCAATTTTCTTTATCAGAAGATCCACCCTCTTACTCTACTTCCGGGAGCAGGAGTGGGGAGTAAGCTTATCAAAGATTTTTTTCCCACTTGATCTTTCTCTAGTTAACTCGCCTCTTCAGTTATCTTTATAAATGATTTTATGTGTTAAATTGAGAAGTTATCAGATCAGAACGATTCTATGCTTTTGGGTCAGTTACTGTTTCAGTTTTCCTGGGCTTTCCTTCCAATAGCAACTGTTTTAGCTTAGACCATTGTGCTACTGTAAAAAATAGTAGTGGCAATGTATCCTGTCTTCTAGCTGGCAAACTTCCCTAGCTCTTTATTATGGCTAATGTTGTAGCATTTGTAGGGGGACTAGGGAACTGGCTGTCTTAAGGTTGCGTGGGAGAAAGTGCAGTACTGGAGAATTTCACGTTCAAAAAGGAAAACTTTTTGTAGGAAATTCTGTGGATTTCCCAGGCTATAAATAAAGATTTTTGAGGTAAATTTTTATTTACCAAACTGAGTTCAATATCTAGGTTGAATGGGTGTTGAAGGAGGAGGGGTGCTGGAAGGTGGTGTGCTTAAGTAGTGTCTGAGGTTGACCTTAAATAATGCAGATTTCAAAACTAGAATTTGGATAATAAATTGAATTTATTATTTATTATTTATTACTATAATTTGGATAATAAGTTGAATTAGCTATGGTATATCTTTTCAGCTAGCTCCAAACCAAGACAGGACAAGAATGTGCATAAATTTTATTCACATATGAATGGATTTACCCTTTAAAGACTATGTAGCCTTTGACTTCAGTAGTTTTTCAGTGTTAATTCTTTGTGGAGTTATTTGAAATTCAAAGACGGTGTTTTCTCCCTGAGAATGTCCCCGAGATGTAAATGGTGAGGGCTGGGAAGATATATAATAATATATCTAATATGTTTGCTTAGTACCTGCAATGTTCTGTGGGAATCCAGTATTGCAGGTGGACTAGGCTGACTAGTGCCCTGAGCTGATACTGCCTCCGTTATGTTCTTAAGATGACAGACTTGGGATCTATAGAGGGCTTCAGAATATCTCTGTGTGCATTTAGGTAATCAGGAAAAGTGCCTTTTTTTTTCTTTAGGAAAAGTGTCTCTTTTTCAGCTGGGAAAAAAATAGGGAAAGTACTTGTCAGATTTATCCTTCTAATTCTTTCCAAAGCAAATCTCTAGGATAGGCCTGTGGAATGTCAAATTTTATAGTTGTTTTTCCTTTCTCCTTTTATATTTGTCATTATTGTATATTGACAGACTCCTTAAAATCAACCACAGTAAACAAACTGCCAAATAACTTTTTTCTCTCCCTTTTTTCTCAGTCTTTAAGCACTCTACACTTCAAAAGTGCAAGTATTCTTTTTGTTTACCTTTAGATGCAGAATAATCATTGGTCTATACTTGGTCTGTTACAGGATTGAAGCTTATTATTTCTTGACTTGTTTAGGTATTGAAATTATATTCCTCTTTAGCAAAAGAATAATCTAATGGGGTTTTTTGTTTGTTTGGATGGTGGTTTTTGCTGTTGTTTGTTTTGTTTTAAATCTGCAGTTGTTTTTAACACTGATAGGTCTCATATCAGCCAAGTCTGGAGTTACCATTTTTCTTTAGCGAGAGTAGTAATGGTATTTTGCATAATACTTATTTCTTTTCTACCATAGGAGGTTTAATCCTTGGGGTACTTGTCTTAATGGGTAACACATCAAGAACACATGAAATTTTAAGGAAGAAGTAAAACTTGTATCTGTGCTAGGTAGTTATAAGATGTTTCATTGCTTTTGGTAATAACAACTTTTTCCACTCCAAAGATTAATTATTTTATCTGCAGGTTTTGATTATAATTTTTAAAATTCTTAAATTTTACACAGACTAGTTTGTGCGTAGTTAGAGATCTTATTTCAGAAAGTACTTAACTGCCTTGTCACAAGATAGAAAGTGTTTATTGCTTATCATCACAACAACTTTCCTCTGACATTACTCTCTTAATTCACTTGCTGTGAAGAGGCAAGTGAGAAATTTAATTCTGTTTTTTAGCCGCCCAGTGTGCTAATCAGCAAGATAACCTTTCGTATTAACATTAAGGTGCCAGTAAGAAACAGGTACTTGAGAATTCTTTCAGTAATACCAAAAAGACTAATTCTTGACATCTGCCTCTGGAGTAGTTCTGGGGTTTGGGCCTTTTTGTTGTTGATGTTGGTTTTGTGTTTGGATTTTTGATTGGTGTTTTTGGTTTTGTTTTATTGTGTTTTGTTTTTTAATGCTTTGGAAGATGAAGAAGCCAGAGTACACGTACCTAGAATATTTTTCAACTAGATGCTTTATGTATACCCTGTATGAAGTTAACTGGTTGTTCTTAGCTTGTATGGAGAACTCTGCTGATTTGTTGATTTTGTTAAAGGTCACTTCCTCTAAAATTCTTTTATGTTATAACAGACATCATTTTAGATGTCTGTTATGTAATAACAAAGGAAGTTGAAGTACTCTTATATTCCTTGTTGGAGCAATTTAAAAAAAATAAATTCCTTATTCTTAAGGGGATTCTGGCAAAATTATTTCAGTATGCTTGATTGAGGCCTCATTGTTTTCCTGTTCAAACAGTTGCATTTCTGATTACCAAGCAGTGCTTATGTGCCTTAGAACAATTTAATTTTTCCCCTTCATTCTGGCATGTTTTCATTCATAGAACCAAATCTTCTCTGATTTTTTTTTTTTTAATTTACTGTGCATTTTACATTTTAAATGGTTGTTGAATTGATTTGTCCTTAGTCTTCTTTAACAGTATGGGCTACTGCCCCTTCCCAGGCTTCCTTTGTAATCTAATTCACTGTAAATTCTTGATACTTTCCCTAGCTAGCCTGTCATAAGTTTTTTTAATAAAGCTTCTTTTCATTGTAGCAGTTTAGTCATCTATTCTGTACTTCCAGGGGTTGGAAATACAGCATGTGTATTTTAACTTGGTGTTTGAAATAACTTCGAAAATTGAAGAAGAAAGTTCTTTTTTAGCATTGACCATAGTTTGGTTGTCTGGGTAATTCTTCAATGTAGCACAGTGCTTAAGGGCTTTGAGGGATTAGTCTCTATGTGGTGATGACACAGAGAAGAGAGCTGAGTTATCAGTGGCTTTGTAAAAAGTCTCTCTAACATGTCTATTTACAGAAAGCAAAAAAGATCCAGATTCCATTTAATTTTTAATTTTTCAGGGAAAAAATATAGTAATACCCTGAACTTTTGTTGCCCATTTGGGTTTTTGACCCCTTTGAAACAGTGACTTTTTGGTAGCATTCCACCAAAGTCAAATTTCTGAGGTGAGTTACCTCTTTGTGGAGTTACTATCCTCATAACTTTATCAACTTTCAACATAAAATCTTGTCATTCTACAAATATGCAGAGAAATGTGCAGTAAGGGATAGAAGGGGAAAGATGATTGGCAGGATTTCAATAGCAATTCAGTTTATGAATTACTTTATCATGAAACAGGGAACAAATACACTGAACAGAGGAACAATTTTGTTGGTGTCTGTTTAAGTAACCTTTTCTCTAGATGCTACTTGCTCTGTAAAGTAGAACTTGCTTTACAGGCATGAAAAAAAAAACCCAGAAAATAGGGTGGAACCACTGTTCAGTAAAGTGATGTCTTTTCATGCACATCCTTTAAATACCAATATGTTCTGAGGAAGGGCTGAGAGAGTTGGGAATTTTTATCCTAGAAAAGTGAAGTTTCAGGAGTAATTATATTGCTATAAATAAATACTTGAAGGGTAGAGTGTAAAGACGTAAAGAATTGTTGGTACTCAGTGACAGGACTGGAGGCAGTGGACACAAAATGAAACACCAAAGGTTCCATCTGAACATCAGTAAACACTTCTGCACTGCAAAGATGACTGAGCATTGTCAGGAATTGCCCAGAGGTTAGAGGTGGCTGATTATTTTGTTGTTATTTGTTTTGGGGTTTCATTTGGTTTTGTTTCTTTTTATTTGTTTTTGCCTTGTTTTGTTTGTTTGTTTGTTTTCCCTGAGGAACATACTACATGAGTTACTTGAATTTCTCCCAGATTAGCATGTCCTCATTTGAGGTCTATGGGGTACTGGAGCTACATGCTCTGATATGTACAAAACTAGTATATGAGCAACCTGATTCTGGGTTACCAGGTTCTTATGGCTTACTCTCTAACACTTTCTTTTTTAATAGTTAAAGAGATTCAGCTGAAAAAAATATCTTGCAATAAAGTTGAGAAGGAACAGTTGGTTATATAGCACTGTATGTAGAACCTTCCACTCCATAAACAGTGCTTCAGAGTAAAAGAAAGACCTAATTTTCTCATTTTCAAAGATGCTGTGGACTCTAGTTTTAGAATGAAGGAAAAAGCAGGAGAAATGTCTTGTGTCTTCCTGTAGTGTCAAACCTTTGCTTTTAGTAGAGAAATACCATTTCTTCAAGTGATTTAGGTTAAGTAAGGTTGCCTGCTGATTTCAGCAAACACTGAAGAAGTGAAGGGAAAAGAATGGGATCAAAAGTTACTTATTTTTATACATAATAACGTGTTGAGAATTTAGTATTCTTTGTAGCAAGGTAGAGGTCCACAAAGTATATATTAATTCCCGAGTGGCTTTCAGTAGTTAATTCATAATACTACACTGTAAATTGAGCCAGGCTGCTGAATGCTGTGAGATGACTCTTGCAGAAAGCTAACTAACGAAAAAACCCTTTGGGGTCCGGAAACTCAGAATGGCAATATAAATAGCACCTAGTTTAAAAGGCTGGCTTAGCTAAATTTGATTTTACCTAAAATTCAGAAAAGTTTGAATGGCAGGCAAAATAAGTTGATATTAAACATCTTAATAATCTGTAGCTTTGAGATGTTTTCCTGGATTTAGAAAGAGTTTTTATTTGTGAAATAATAATTGTGCATAGAGTTAACTTGAAGTATCTGCTTAAAAATCATACACTTAGCACTCTGAAAGGTATGACTGAATCCAGTTCCCAGGAATCTGAAGGATCTGAATATTGAAAAAAATTATTGTAAGTTAGAATTAGGAGTTTGATCTTAATGAATTAAAATATATGTGCAGAATTAATTTTTAACTTTTTGTGCATAATTTTAATAATTAGCTAAAGATTTTTTCACATCTTTAATCAAGAATTTTTGCAATATTTTTTCTAGGTCACCCTGAATTGTTTTCCACTGAGAGTAAATGGAGCTTTTTTAGCCTTTTTGTGTAGCAAGTACTCTTGGAATCATGGGTGTTCTGTATTATGCTCTCCTGAGACTAATACCCTTCCAGTGTAAAGGTGACCTTAGCAAAATGTACTTTGAGGTTTAGCTGGTACTTTTGTTGTAGAATCATTTCTCTAATTCATAATTCATCCTTTTGATATTTCTCATTATGTTATTAATTACTTCCATTCTTCTAAATAAAAAAAAAGTAAAACAAAATAATAGGCAAAAAGCCTATGGTTGTATAAGGCATCTTACCTAGGCTTATTTATATAAAACTTTAATGATTTAACTTGTTTTTATTTAATGCAGTACAGTAGGTATTATCTTTCCTGAAAGAAGCTGTGCACTTGTTTCCAGTACTAGAGTCTTACTCTGTAATTCGTATTGTTGATCTTATAGGCTTTACTTAAATCAGATGAAGTTTATTTTTTAATGAATGGAATTTATCATAAAGTTTGTGACAAATTATGAAAATTTTGAATTTTGAATTTTGAATTTTGAATACAAAATGGTGAATTACTTGTATTTTGAAATCAATTGTCAATTTTTGATTGTACTCAATTGAAATTGACAATCTTTGTAAAATCAACTGGACAAAATACATCCATGTAAACCATTATGCAGGTTATTTTCAATCTTGCATTTTCTGTGGTGTAAGAAAATGTTGATGTTAATACTTTCTTGTGTAGTGTTGAGAAAATGACAGCTTCGTGTAACAGGAAATCAACCAGATTTTTCTGAAACTCCTAATAGAACAACTTATCAGATTAAAAAAAAAAAGCCAAAACACAGTGCTTTTTCTTCTCCATTCATTTATCTACTCAGCCTTAAAAGGACATTTTTAGGTTTAATGCCACAAAATGTAGGCTATTTTACATAAAGATGAAAATCAGTGTCTCATTCCAAAAAGCAAATCCTCAGTCACAGCTAAATGACTTCGAATCAATGGAGCATAATATTAAGTCAGTCATACTGTGCCAGCTTACATAGCTTCTCAATTATGTTCAGGCAATGGCTTTTAAATAAATAAATAATATGAGAATGAAAAAAAGTATCCAAACAGATTTCTGTATATCTTAGTGGTTAGTAATATTTGCATTAACTCATGCTCCTCTTTTATTGCAGAGGAGAAATCAGAGAAGAAAACATTTGCAGTACTGATAGTCACTCTCAATAGAAGAATTAGTTTATTGGTGTATGGCTGCCGAATAAGATGTTGCTCAATGGAATATTCAGATGCTTAATCCTGGAGTTCTTCATTAGGCCTAGGGTTGTGAATCAAGAAATTACAGTTTGTAACTTTGACATGACCAATGGCTACTATTCCTTTTGAAAAACAAGTTCAAAATAGGGACTAAGTATTTTTGATAAAGCTACTGATGCTGCTTGCCTTAATTTGAAGAGGAATAAATTTTGACATAAGTGAAATATATTTTAATTTTTTTCCCCAGGTGTTAGAACAGCCTACAAAATATTTGAGAGAAGAGTGAAGATGTAGAAAGATCAGAGAAATTATCTTTCTTTGCACTTTCAAGTCCATGAGCTATTGGAAATTTTGTTTTGAAGACTTAAGCAGGAAAGTAGCCTTCTATCTTCTCCCTTTTTAATGCGTAGGAAATAGTATATCAAGTTATATAAATATGTGCCATTATTGTGTGTTGAGTTTTGCAAATGATAAAAATATTTTTATATGTTCAAGGATACTGATGTGTTGGTAGTGTAAGTGACATTTTTATGCAGGCATCAGATGTCCAAGGGACAGCAGAGGAATGAATGCTGTAGGAGCACTTTAAATATTGATTCCATCATCTTTCTGCCACCAGTGTAATGGAGTCAGTAATTGCCTATCTGTTTATCAGACACATTTTTAGAGAAGTTAACTGTTCTTACAACATACTGCTCAAATGTGTTTATTAGTGCAGTTAGTTTCTCTGTACTATTATTCTTAGTGTAATTAAAGACTAAAAGGGAGACTGTTAAATTGGAATTTAAGCTACATGCTGTAGATAGATTTATGAGATATTTTGCATGCTCTATCAGTGCACCCTTGTTTTGTGGTTTGTTTTTTGTTTGTTTGGTTGGTTTTTTTACAATGAGTCTTGTCCTGAAATTATTGTGTACCGAGCTAGCATTTCCTGGGGATTTGATGCACCTGAGTGAACAAAGCAGAATTTTCATCAAGGGTGGCTTTTCAATCTGGCTTAGCTAGTTTTGGTATACACATAAAGGAAACATGAAAGTCAAGCCATCTTATTTTTGTTTTTTATTTGCAGCGTCATCATTTTAGAAATACCTAACAAAATCTGTAGTTAACTCATCTCCAGTAGCAAATGTAGTATCAAATCATTAATTAGAAACTCCTTACTTTATTTCTTTCATTACAGAAACTGAAATTTGAATTCACTAGAGTGAATTTGAATTTTTTATCTGGAAAGGGGAATGGCTTGGTAATAACCAGTGCTTCAGGCTTATTAGTAGATTGAGTCCCTGGCTAATTTATATTTTCCTAGTATAGGTATCTCATGTTACAGCTTTTGGCCCAGTCTTTCTAGAGCTGAGGTCTTAGTCTTCCAGGTTCACATATTGAGCAGTATTCAGGACCCTCTTACATCAGAAAGACCTAAAACCTCTTCTGAAACCTGAAAGATGAAAAATGGTAGAGCTCTGGTGTGTTTCAAATGGAAGGAGTCTTGTTTGAACACTGACTCCTTGACGAATATCATTGGAACTTAGTTCTTGGTTTTTTTCCAATAGCCCCTTATGCCCTAATTTACTTGTATCAGGTTATTTTAACTGAAGGCAAAGTAAATGAAAGGAGGTCTAAAGAAGAAATCTTCTGGACATCCACTTGACAAACAGAGCAAGCAGCACTTAAGAAAATATGTGTGGTACCCCTTGCCCCAAACAGAGTTTTATTTGGGCCAAAAGAAATTTAGAAAATCTGGTCAAGAAAGATAAACAGTCAAGTGAGGCAACATGTGTGTATATCGGGTGATTCTTGTTTTTTATGCTTTGTCTTGTGGGCACTGTGTCTTGGGAGAGTGAACAAATGAAACTGTGTTTTGAATAGCTAATCGGCTAGTCAGAATATGAAAAGGAAAGCTTGTAGATACCAAGCTCTATTGAGTTAAGAAGTGGAGAGGAGATATGGGGGATCATTGGGAATCAATTCCTAGTAGGGAATTGCTTCGGGGGCAGATTCCAGAAACTTGACCAACCAGCATCTTTAGTTTCCTAACTTGTCATACTTTGCATTTTGAGAGATAGCATAGTTGTTGCATGACATCACTGGAAACCAAGATCTATAATAGTTGAAATTTAGCTTTTTTCTTTTGTTTTCTTCTTGACTCAATAATAAGGACAACTACAAATGGAAAAATATTTTACTAGCCTTAGGGATAAAAGAATTATTTAGAATTGTTTTCCCAAGCAGCTTTTATTTCAGTGGGGAGTTCTCATCTGTTTAATAGGATTGAGGAAAAAATGCCAATGACTGTTTCTATTTCAGGAGCAAAGACAATTTTCATAGGTGATCGCTTTATGAAGTAATCCCATTTTCTAAAAAATGAACAGCTTTACTTGTTGTGTAAGAAAATTCCTGGATTTTGGATTTTCTTGGTCCCATTTTAAAGGGTTATTTAGTTTTGTAAAAATGTTGATGTGATATTTTCACTTTTTACAGAATAATGTAGGAGTAGCAAGTAATCTGGTAGCTCTGTTTGTTTACAGAAATTAGCATTTATTTTGTTTCCACACATAGGTCATACATGTTCTTCTATTCTGCTTGGGGAATCAGCTAATGAAAAGAAATAAACGATACATGGCTTCTTCTTCATCCATTGATTTAATGTTCTCAGTGTTTTTACAGACTGTTGCCTGTTGATCCTTTTGTAGTTATTTGCAATATCAAACCCTGAGTTTTCTTCATACAGGGAGAATTTCCATTCTCATATTTTGTCTTTGGGGGTTTATTTGTTTGGTTGTTTTTGTTTGGTTTTTTGCCCCAGTTCAGCTAAAACAGTCCCTTTCAGTTATCTGCATAAAGCTAACATTCCTGAGCTAAAGTGCTCAGAGGAATTCTGTAAACAAATAAGTTTAAACAAATGTAGGGTCTTTACTTGTAGACTGTGGAAAGGAGCAGAAAATTTAGAAATCTGGCTTGAAAATGAGTTAGTGTCTCTTGTTTTCTGGATTTGAGTAACAGTTGTTGGGCTCTGTCATCACAAGATGTGTTTTGTTATATTTAGCCATTCTCTCCTCTTTCAGATTTTCTCTGGCGGAAGACTTTTCTCGGGGGGTGGAAAGAGGCAAGTTAATAAAATTTGTGTCTAGAATTCTAATAGGAATTCACTTTGGTGACAGTTTTATGTATGGTTTCTATAGTTAAATGGTGAAATAAAACATGTTCAGTTTCAGTATCTTCACAGCAAGAACAATTTGGGATAGACCATTATCTTTTCAATGGTTTAATAGTGCTTTCCAGGATATTAGTTGATTATTGTTATTAGAGTAATATGAAAAATTTTGTCTTTTGATTCTACATGTTTTTCTGTCAATTTTTCTTCACTTTTTGACACTCTTCTGTTGCACAGGACAAAATTTTTGACTGAGGTAGAGCTCCTGCTTTTATTCAACAGTATATTTTTCTGTTTTCTACACTTTTATCTTAAAAAGAAATTATCTTATAAAAATCTCCAAATTAGATTCTGAATTATGAAATCCTTAAGATTGGTCTGTTGTCTTCGGTATACTTAAAGCACACTTTTCCCTGCCCCCCACCTGTTAACACTCTGACCAATTTTCTGAGTGTAGTGTCTGTTAAGTGGGTGCCTATTTGATGCAAAGCTGAATTAGCCAGTTGGAATTTTAAAATGTGCCATATTTCCTTAAGATTCACCATTAAAGTCAAATGGAAACTTTTATTTTGTAGATTTATTTCTTAGATTTCATTATTAAATGAAATGAGGAAAAAGTTACTAACTTACTCAAGAGCATATATTGTGAAAATATTTTGTGTATGACAAAAACAATATCAGGTTTTCATCTCTCTCTAAAGACTTAAAAATCAGAAAGACTGCACTGTGCATTCTAGAGCTGTCAGTCCTTTCTATCAATTACTTTGTGAAAGAAGTCTTCTGAAATAAAGTGTACCAAAAAATTGGTAGAATATTGAAGTACAGTCAGTTACCTAAGAGATGTGTAGCCTATAGCAGAATGTTTTATTATGCAAGCCACTATCTCCAGTCTTTTTAACTTTCTATATGAAAAGAATAGATTTCTTCAGAATGCAGTGAAGCAAGTATATAGATTGTACCTAATGCCTACACTCCTGAAATGTTAGCTTGATTTTACCTAGGATAGTAAAAATATAAAGTTACTAGCTTTTTACCTTGTGCTTATTAGAAAAAAACAAACAACAACAAATGATACAAGTAGTTGAGAACATTTTAGTGAATATTGCTCAAGAGCTATGTAAAAAGGTGACATTATTCATCGCTGAATCTAAAGGAATCAGGACCGTTTTTTATTGGCAAATAGCTTCCAAGTAAAACTAGAATTGGGACTTCTCTGAGTAAGATTCTTCCATATGTAACACTAATAGAGCCAGATTTTTTCCCTCTCCTGTTTTTTTTTACTTTCTGTCAAGATCATGCTTTTGCTTTCATACCCTTAGTGCTATTTCATGGTTTTCTTTTCTTTGAATAAGGCCTATTCTGAAAAGTATTTGTTTTTCTGTACCAAGTAGGATATTATGCATCATTCCTGTGTTAATATAAAAGTTGTGTCTTTTTATTAGTTCTCTTTGATTTCTCTTTTTGCTTGAATTATTAAAGCTTTTGGATATAGTAGCCCCCATCATTTTTAGCTCCTTGTATTCTATTGTGCATTATTGGCTGGAGTATGTGGTGCAAAAAGAGTGAATTTTTTGAAATGAACAAAGATTTTATCCTGGCACTGCTAATTGAAGGAAGTCTTACAAATGTGTAGGCTTCATTTTTTATGTAATTTGCTTTATGATTCTTTTTAAATAAAAGAATTTACTTAATGTCTTCTTGAAGCAAAACCAGAAACGTATGTCTTTTAGAAGAAGAAAAATTACAGTATTAATTGAGTCATTGATGTTCTCATAATAAACAGTGCTGTAATCTCTCGTTCACATTCATGATTTCAAATATCAGCTAAATTCTGAGAACAGGAACAAACCTAGAGGATTTTTTTAATAGGGTCAAGTAAATGCAGGTATTTCAGAACTGTTCGTGGTTAATACTCATGAAAGCTTCTTTTGGACTCAAGCCTTCTGATGACCTGTGCCTGAGGGGCACAGCCACTAAGGCTCTCTGATAATTTTGAAGATGGAAGATCTGACAGGCACAATGTAATTCTCTTTATCCTTGCAGTTCATTCCTTCCTTCCCCTCATACATCTGTCTCTAATTCATAGCATTACTGATTACTGATTATCTCTGCTCAGTTGTTCTTGCACAGTGTTTGACTTTTATCCTTGCCTTACCTGTCATCATGCTCTCTTTTCTGAGAGTATTCCTATTTCTGTGTTTTTTAAGCTAGTTTGTTCTACTCCTTCACAGTGTAGCCTGATCAATTTGTAAGCCCTTTCACTAGTTTGTGTATTTTAACAGAGGTCTCACATCTTCAAGTTTTCTGAAGTTAGTTTCCTCTTTGATGTGCCTTCCTCACTTTCTCTTCCTGTCTGTCTGCCCCCTTCTCTGTCTGTCTCACTTTCTCTCAGCACTCAGCGTCTGAGTTGTAATATTCCAGTTTTCTCAACTGTTTTTTAAGTTTTTATTTGATATAGGCAGCTTCCACAGGGCCAGCGAGCAGGGAACTGAAGACTTAAACCAAGATGCATTGATCCTGATATGCAGTATGCAACAATCCACCTAGAGCATGGCCGGTATAAACTTGCTGAACCTAGGTAACTTAGGAAACTAAACACTTCGTGCTGAGCAGGTGTGGAATCAGGCTTACTTGAAAAGAAAAAAACCTAAATAATTTTTCATAGGAATAGCTAGATAAAGAGGGTTTTTAATGCATCTCATAGCTTGCTTTTAAATCATTCATGTGATGGAATGCTTTCAAGCAAAAGACAATACACAAGCAGATTTTTCTTATACAGCGGTAGTTCAATCAAAATAGTTTGGGCTTCTCAGTTGTGAGATCAGCTTAAAACATTGATCTCATAATGGAATGTACCTAGATGAGTTTATATGACGGTGCAGGCCTGTCTGTAGCAAAGTATAAAACTTTCATGAATTTAAATTCAATGTGATACATATGTAGGAAATTCTAAACATAGTAACTATTTCTCTCTCTTTTTAGGTCCACTTTTCTTTCATCTTTATACTCAAGTGACTGACAGTATCTTGATGAGATTTTTGCTAAATAGAATAAATACACCATAAGGCTGCATTTTTTAAAACTTCAGTTTTTTAAATGGAAGTTGATTGCTGTAGTGGTAACTTCTATTTAGGCAGTGATCATTACTCCTTTGTCTTTGGTAGCAACCTGTTTGATTTCATTTTGTGTATTCTTTCTGTTTAAGACCACATTGAGTTATTCTTTCAAATACTTAAGACAGAAGTGATACGTAGCTGTATGTAGCAGAGTTTAGCTTATAGCGTAATTTCATCTTTCATGTAGTCAACAAGATTTTCAGTCCAGAGGAGTTTGGAGGGTGCAAAGGCAGAATATAGGTACAAAGCACTTAAATTTTAAGGTTAAGCATTCCTCATCCTTGTCCTCAATTACAGAATCTTTTGGCTGAGAAAGTGGAACAGCTGATGGAGTGGAGCTCCAGGCGTTCAGTCATCCGCATGAATGGAGATAAATTCCGAAGATTTGTGAAGGCTCCACCTCGTAACTACTCTGTGATAGTGATGTTCACTGCTCTCCAGCCACAGCGGCAGTGCTCTGTTTGCAGGTAATTTATACCTTACTGACCTTTCTCATCTTCCTTACCACAGTTTTCAAGTGAATGTTGGAATCGATGTGCAGTATGCCAAGTAGGGTTGTTCTTTGCATGGGATAGATGCCCACTAGTCAATAGGCTCATGTGTTTGTTACAGCATCTTTTCAACTGTCATTTAATCTATATGTCACATTTTAGGTTTTGGTTTTTTGTTAAATTACAGTTGAATAAAATGGACACAACTGAGGAAGACTTTCTCTTAAAGAAATCAGCGTTATTTTATTATCAATTAACCATGATCTTTCCAAAGACATTTTGTGACAGAAGTGATTCATTACCATTTAACAATATGACACTTCACTGATTTCTTCAGTTAAGAGATGTCCAAGGTGGTGATGCAGATGTGACTTACCCTCTGATTTCACAGCTTTGTACAGTTCTTACATGCAAGCACATGTTTCCATGAGGTCATACTTATTGTGGAATACTGTCTGTTACTGCAATTTGATGTGTTCTGGTAGCTCCATTCTGATTATGTATTAAAGTGCCTCTGGTAGTCTTTTAAGTTCAAGATCTCTCTGTGCAAGTTCCTAGTGCAATAAGTTGATCCGAAAATGACTAATGATAGACAGGGAAATAGGGCCAAGGCACTGAAAGGTAGTCATGCACTTAATTACCTCACTAAATCAGAAACTGTGCTAATAAAACCTTCTTCAGCCAAAATATACATTAGAAATTACTGTGTTTAGCAATAAATGGGATTATTGAGTAGGGAGCTCTAAATACAATTTAAATAGGCAGCAAAATATTTTGTAGGACTATGAGAAACATAAGCTGTATATGAGGAAATACTATTTCTTGTTTTTAAATGTGTTTATTTCAACTATATACAAAGATGGTAAATGAAGCAGCATGTTGGATTTCTATTGTGTTGGAATCTGACATTTACAACTGAAACTTTATCTTGGTTACCTGTAGTTGTACAGGTTTTTATTAGATTTTTATTGGATTTTATTAGATTTTTAGTTTTTGTATGTTAATTTTTTGTCATGGAAGTCAGTTGGTCAGTTTTGAGAGAGAGTATTTAAATTGTCTTTCCATGACTTCACCCTCCATATATGAACTGAAGGATTAGGTGCAGAAGTTGTCCAACATTCTTAAGTGAAATGAATTTTTAGTTCAGCACTTTCTTTGTGTTTCCAGAGTTCAGCTTCAGGAGATGATACCGGACTTGAAAGTTTACCATATTGTTTTATATTATTCCTTATTTTCTTACCCAGTGAATAAAGCTCCAGGGATGCACCAGGTTCAGTTTTATAAGGGTCATTGTATTTGTCATTATAATGGCCGTAGCAAATTCTTTCCCTGTTCTATGTGCAGGGCTTTTGTAGGGCACGTTAAACAACATAAATATTGCTGTTATTAAGGAAGTTAATTTTGCTTGCGGCTGTATATTGTTTACTCTATTGAAAAAGAGCTTAGAAACTTCATCTTAGAAAAGACCAGAGTAGACATTTTGTACAGAAGCAACTGAAAATCTTTAGGCATAAAATGAAGGAAAAATCAGCATACTACATTCAGTTGGATTTGTTTAAATAAATGTGAAGTTGCAATACATATGTTCATGTGGAATAAAAGGAATTTAATGAGGCTGATCGTACTGCACATAAAACCATTATCAGGAAAATCGACATTTCCAAATCAATGGCTAATTAATGGACAGGAGCATTGAAAGGATATATAGAACTGAAACGCATGCATTACTTGATGGTTAGCTATTCACTAGCCACTTTGCCTCAAGGAAAAATAGATTTTTAAACTTAATCTGTAATGTTCTGTGAAGATGCTCTTGTCCAAGATTTAAGTTAACTGCCACTTGTCAAAATATTTTCAGAATAACTGCATAGAAAAAAAATCAATGTCATATTTCAAATATGAAAATTTACCTAAGCTGAGATCTTTGACTTTGAGTAGCTTTGTCACAAGAATGAGAACTTCTTTTCCTGCTGAAAATCGAGCATGGTTGGTTTATGCACCACAGGACTACTAAAAAGAAACCCCAAAAAACCAACAAAACCAAACAAATTTGTCTTTTCCTTTTAGTGTCTAGATTTGACCCTTTTTTATTTTATCTTTTCTATGATATATTTGGAAAGCTGACCAAATTTGTCTTGGACAAACTAAGGATTTTCTCTGTGCGGCATTTGTGTCACTGATGTTACAACATCAGTCACACAAATCAACATGATTTTTTAAAGTATATGGAACTCATATCAACTTAGCCTTAAAATGCTGCATACAAGGAGGTCTTTGGGACTCTAGATGTTTAGATAAAGCATTTGTATGTAAAAACTATCCTTTCAGTCAATCCTGTCTGAATCAATCTAGTCCTAACACACGAAGGCTTCTGAAAACCAACAGCTGTGTATATATATTAGTGGAGCCTCTGGTCATGCTTCTGGAGATTTTTTTCAAATAAATTTTGTCTTTATTCTGAAGCAGAATTTGGTGTAAACTCTTTCATCTGGCTTTTGGACAAAAAACTTCAAAGTTTCTGATCTAAAATAGCATTGAAAGCCACCTGATGCCTTCGCAAATGTGTTGGTGGTAGCATAAATGTCAGTTTTCCTGTTGTCTCAATTATTTAAGTTCAGTATAACATAGCTGGTCTTGGGAGATGGAGTAACAATAACAGATTAGATATTCAATGTGCTCTTGAATGGGGATAGAATGTGTTTCTAATGGCTTAGGATGTTTTTTTTTCCATGCATGTTTGGAAATGTGTTTGATTAAACTGTTCTGGTTCCAGGAAATAAAATTTGGTTAGTTTTAATTGATTTATCTGTTACTGCTGTTCTTGGTGTATATACTTTTCAGCAGCACATTGGGAGCAGATATTAAAAGGCCCTTGATGCACTGTGATGATGAATCAGTTTGGATGAGCAGTTAGAAATAATCACACTCTAAATAGTGACTTCTCAAGATATAAGACTAGCTTCCCTTTTCCTTTCTCCTTAGGTCTTCACTCAACTAGATAGTTGATCTCTGTCACCCAGAGTAACCCTACTGAAAAAAATTACTTATGTATGTAAGGAGAAAAAAACATGTTCACTTCGACAGGAATATCATCACAGAGATGAAGGGACTGTTTCTCAGCTCGTGCTTTGTATTGCATACAGCCAAATGGTAACTACTGGACTAACTTGAAAGCATTTTTTGGGTGAAAATTTACTGCCAGCTTCTGTACCTTTCGTCTTCCTGCATCTTGTAATCTGCTCCCTCATGTTATTATCACCATATTTTTTAAAGTGATCAGCACCTTTTTACCAGCCAGAATTCAGTGACCCTCCCTGCTTAACTTGATTATTAGTGCTTTGATTTTCAGCTGCAAAAGGGCTTTAGCTCAAGCCTGCTGATGCTGACTGCTCCTCTGCATCTTCCATTGTTCTGATTAGCTCCTTTTTTTTTGTTTGTTGCTGTACCATCTGACCACTCCATAAACACATTATATGAAGTCTTTTAATTCACTTTCTAAGCTCTGCTTCTCTTATCTGACTGGCAGAAGCAACCATCTCTGCTTTGAATACAGGTGCATACGAGAGATGTTTTGTTTGTTACCAAACAGTTCGCATTTTTGTCTGATTCATTTTTCAAATTCATTACTGCGGTATTTTTAAAGGAATTTTTTTTTATTTAGAAAGGAATATCTGGGTCAGAGGAATGAGACTGGTCACTTGAGCTTTTCCTCAACAGCTGAAGTCGATCAACAAAAAGATGCCTATTTTGTGTTGATTTTTTTCTTAGTGTTCCTTGAAAAGATAAGAGCACTGTCAGGGGCTAAAGATGCTGAGTTTCAGTCAATAGGCTCTATACTTTGACCTGTACCACTAGTTTGTTACAAGATAATGGTTAAAACATGTAAATTAGATGTATACATCTCTCTGTGAATTTTCAGCTACTTGAAACAGATTTTGTTTTGCATATTTTGTACTATACTTGTTTATGCCTGTGAATTCTCAAGTGTTTTCTTTAACTGAGCCTGTTTGAATCATTGCAAATCAAGATTGAAGCCTAAAATAACTGTGATAAATGATCAGGAGAAAAATGGGGAAATGCAGCAGAGAAAGACTATAACAATTGCAGATAAACACTTGTGAAGACAAACTTGTAAACTGCACAAGCTGAAAACTCTGTTGTTTCAGTCCTGGATGAGGTTTATTAGTATTTTACAGTGGAAGCAACAAATCTGCTTTCAGATTCTTGGAAAACGCACTTTTGCAAAGACTGTGCAAAGAGGATTTATGAAGAAGATAGATAGAAGTGGCTGGGAATGCAGAAGAGTTTGGGTAGCCAGTAATTTTCTTCATCCCTATGTTGACGAGACTATTGCATTTTTAAAAGTGCCAGAAGTTTTGTTATATTGAAACAAACGCTGATTAGCTGAAGTTGTGTGTGTGCATAAATACATGTGTGTATATAAATATACATGTAAGGTATGTAGAAAAACATATATGTAAGACATCAGGGAGATGGGTCAATTCTTCAGGTATGGTGCATATTTCTAAAGAGTACTTTGGTTTAATTTGAATTACAAGACTGAACTCTGTTAAGAATTATTAATAACATATTTTGGAACAAGCTTGTAGTTACTGCAGAAAACATGCTGTAGAACGAGCTCAAAGTTTAATCTTTTTGAAGCTGTTCCTTCTTGAAGGATTATCTAAATGGTAATTTATAATTCAACATACAGTTAGGGTATTTTTAAGTTTTGAGCTTCCTGATATAGTATGTTGTTTTGTAAAGGGCTGTGAATGTAACTTCTTCTGTTGATTGTGCATGGAAGGAAATGGCAAAATAAATGAGAAGAGATTTCAAATACTTTTATTAACTTCTACCGTATCAATGAGACCTCCAATAGGTTTTTTTAATCCTGGAAAAAGGGGACTTTTGTTGGTTTCCCTGCTTAAAAGAAAATCTCAGAAAAGGGGCATGTTTTCTAGTAGCTAATCCAAGAGTATGTCAACAGCAAAAAGAATTGTGACAGTCAAGGACATCATCAGAAAGAAGAAACAGGATCCTCTGTCTTTCAGTTTTTTGCTGGCTGATCAAGAGCAGGTAGTGAGAAAACCGTTGACAGATCTCTAAGATGTAGTGAGAGGGAATTATCATTTGAACTTCTGTTCAATGAAGGAATAGGAAATTCGGAAGGAGCTGTTGAAAGTTCTGCAATTATTTTCCTGTGCACTTCAGGACCTTGGTAGAAGTATTGATGAATCCTGCTTAACAAGGCAGTAATTTTATACTTGGATCATGAGAGACTCTTTATTCTTACTGTGATCACAATTTTTTATGTTTTTACTTTACAACTTCTACAAAAGAGGACCTCATAGCTTCTTTTCATCTGCAGAATATTGAAAATTTCATGGGATGCTGTAAATAGAATAGCATGGATTTTCTCCTGCTTTCCCCTGTTATAGATACCTAGATTGCAAAACCTGTGTGGTTTTCAATGAGTGTTTATACTCTCTGTTGTGTTTAGTGAATTTTCTGGACACATTTGTAGATTTTTCAGTGTTTTTCATCAAGACATTATGAGTCACTCTAAACAAAATCAAATGTGCATTCCGAATTTACCATCTTCTTGACACTGAGAACTTGACACTAAAAGAACTTGTTCCTTTAGTTTTGTGAAACACCATTCCAAATAAAATCCAAAAGTTGGTTTGGAAGTAAATTGCAGCACTGATCACAGTTTACTTTAAACAGATGGGTAACAAAGTATAAGTAACCTGGTAGTACATTTTGTGCCAACTGTACTTTTGTAAGTATTGTACATAGTGTGCCAGAAAATAATGCTTTATTGCTTTCTTTCTCAAATAATTCCGCACTCTTTTATTATTTTCCTAATATTCAGTTTGTGTTTTCCGTACTATGTCAGACCAATAGAATAAAATTAATCTCATTAAATATAGCTCAAGTTATACAAACCTGATTAGCTGCCATAGACACCCAGATAATTAATCTTTTTAAATAAAACTTTTAATATTTCATGAGCACCACTTGTGTACTGGAAGAATTTCTATAGAGCATTTGCTTTGCAGCTTACTTTCCAGTATATTGAATTTTCTGAGTAAATCTAATCGTAGCATTTCTTTTTGATCTGGGCACTATTTTTTGGCAGCTGGTCAATATTACTGTTGTTGTTGCTAGCTCCTGTGTTGCTGTTATGATGAAATTCTAAAGAGATGGCTATAATAGCAGTAACATTCAAAGCTTCTCCATCTATCAAAAAGTCCTGTCAAGCAAATGAGCAGTGCTAACATTGTATTATTCTGTTGAGTTCAGATGAAGTGTAGTTCTTTGCTTTCAGGCCTTCATAGATTTTCACATAATTATTTCAGTAATTTTGTATAATTAACGTTACTTCCTAGAAAATAAGCTGGTAGAATGGGTATGAACTAATTTTAGAGAGAGGTAGATAAAAAGTTAACAGTTGATATTGTCTGTTGTTAATTGAAGACTGGATTTTTTCAGTCATGTGCTTATGCTTTTTACTGTTATTGTTTCTAAAAAGGAACGAACCAGTGCTACAAGAAGTTACTAATGTTATTCTATCAGAAATGTATCAATTGGAAATTATATAGCGGAGTGTAGGATGATCTTCAGTTCTGTGTGTTGTAATCCGTTAACTTTGTATTCCTGCTGCTCCTTGTTTCACTCTTTTCCGCACTCTTCAAGGGCTTCTATGAGGATGCATCATAGAATGGTTTGCTGTTTTCATTGTGAGAATGAAATTGTGCGTCAAGTCTGTTACAAAAAATGCAGCCTTTTGCAAAATAATACGTTAAGTAATACCCATTAATTCAAAATAGTTCAAAGATGCAAAATGCATGGACATCAATGGGAACAGGAGTCCTCTCAAATAGTGGCGCCATAAGTGGAGTATCTGAATTTCCCAGAAATACTGTTTAATAAGTGAAAGGTAGATAAGGAAGAATGATGGCATCAAGATGAACTGAGTTTTGTCTTGTTTCGTCTTGTAATAAAAATGGTTCAGCTTTAATATAGCAGGTTTAAGAGAAGAGTGCACTACCAATATTGCTTAAGATTTTACAGCGTTCCTTTGATGTTGTCTGACTGCCCTCTTCAGGATGACAATGAATATGTTAGTCTGCTTAGTGATAATATCTGTTTATAGAAATAACAAATCTAATGCCTAAATTGCTTCTTTTTTTTTTTTTTTTTTTGATTGCAGACTGCCCATTGAGCAAGGGTGTTAAGTAGCAAATTTTACCGTCAGCTAATAAGGGTGAAAGTTGAGTTTGGTTGTGTTATGTAATTTAATTCTTTGTGGGAGTAAGAGATCATAAATTTTCATTTTGAGTCTTGGGGTTTAATGATTTTTTTTTTTCCATGTACAGTAGATTTCTTTAGACTACACAGCTGTGCTGGAGTTTGTATGTAATAAATTTCATGTCTAAGGCTGATCTCAGTTAGGAAGAAGTGATGAAAGTCTTATGATATCTGTCATCCTGTAATTCTCTTCCCCTTCTTTCTCTTATATACGTTTAGTGCAGAGTTTCTCGTACAACAAACAGATTTTTGCATTTACAACTTCTAAATAGTGTTCTACACCATGAAACATATAGAACTGTTTTTTAGAAACACTGTTTTGAGAAAAGCTGCAGAATACATTTATTTATACTACTACTGTGTCTTACCCTATGTGAAGATGAGTTGTCAAGTGGTAGAACCTTGTTTTGGACTCTACAGTGAATGTGATTAAACAGTAATATGGAAATTAGCAAAGGAGTCTGTCTAAATCAGAAAGTACTGCAAGCATTCTTTCATTTTTGTTTTTTTCCCCCTGAATTTTTGTTGGTATAGATATGTCCTGTGGAAGAACCTGTGGTTTTATAGTTTTAGAAGGTGTCCCTGCTGGTATTACTCGCCTGGAATTCCTTTTGTCTTTGCCTTCCTCTTGGTGCAATCAGGGAAAAGTTACTTGTTTTGGTTTGTGTGGTGTTCTCTTTGTTGGGTTTTTTGGTTGGTTGGTTGGTTTTTGTTTGTTGTTTGGTTATTTTATTTAGGAGGATATTTAGTAGCAAATCACCTTCTAGTGATGGTAGAAAAGCTTACTTATGTGTTGTACAGAATTACCACATTTAAGGTAACTTTTAGAGAAATAATCTGGAGTTTATTATGCTGCTTACAAGCCTACTGTTTATTCAGTTAGGATCACTTTCCAAGTGCTTAGCAGTTTCTTTAGCTCTCTTTCTATGGCTCTGCTATTTTAGGAAGATACTACTTTCACAGTTCTGTGTTATTTGTCCCCTAGTTTCAGAATTCCTTATGCGTAGCTGTTTCTAGCAAGTATATCCTGGTAGCACACTCAAGGGCCACATAAACATATCCTTGCATGGATCTGTTGGCAGATTGATTTGACAGTTGCCACTAAGACCAGTCCAATTTACTGAGACTTTTAAATATGGAAAACATTACTTTTTCTTAATATCATCTTGGGATTTCTCTTGTATAGTTTAACTTAATACATTTCTAATTTTGGAGATTACAACTTTGAAACAAAAAGTTGCAAAAATAGCTGAAACTTTTAAATTGATAGTATGGATGTTGAGAATGGTACTGCAAATGTAATTCATCTAACCATTGCAGCTGATTATAGAATACTTTTTGCAAGTGAATGGCATATGGATTTACATTTGTTTCTTTTCCTTAACAGGCAAGCTAATGAGGAATATCAAGTGCTGGCTAATTCATGGCGCTATTCATCTGCTTTTTCAAACAAACTGTTTTTCACAATAGTGGATTATGATGAAGGAGCAGATGTTTTTCAGCAGGTAAATGTTGAATACTGTAAGGCATTTTTAATTTTTAGAGCTTCATGTAAATTTGTCAAATAATGCAAGATAAATTATTTTCTGTATGTAAGTGTGTACCTCTGTCTTGTATATGATTTACTCCTGGTTAAAAACACATCGGTTTCTGTGACATCAGTGAAGACAAACTACTAGTAACCTCTTGCTAACTAGTATTTTTCAAGTGTAGTCTATAATGTTTGTTTACAGATTGTATTTTGTATATATATGCAACCCTTTTTTCTAAGCAATTGTTTAGGCTGTTTTTTAGAATTAAACACATTGTAAATAACATTTTTATTTAAAGATTTCCTTTACTTTCTCTTTAGGGAAAAAAATTCTTTAGTTACAGAGCCTCTTAATTGCTTTTATGTCATACAATATTCTTCAGCTTCAATAATATTTAGTCTGAAAGTTCTCCAGGGAAAAGAGAAGAGACAGTTTCACATTTTATATATTGACTATGAAGAGTGACATTTGGAGAATAATTGAAGGTCTCCTCCAAAATTGAGAAGTCAATGTAAAAGGAATACCATGAATATAAATGCCTAATACTGACATGCTTACCTTTGATATTTATCCATTGATTGAAGCTAAAAATGCAGATTAAGAGGAATGAAAAACTTTGAAATTATCTGCATATTTTAAATACCTTTTGGTAAAGAGTGTGACTTAAAATGTCCAGAGGAAAAGATTAATATTTATTTTTAAAATACTTATTTTAAAAAGTTAAATTAATATGTGTAATAAATATTTTTACTTCCAATTGAAAGATTAGAATTCATTGTGTAAAGAATGGTTATTAATGGCTTAAGATTTTACTTTAAAAATTAAAGGTTTTTTTGCTATAAAAATTAAAGACCTTAGAAAAATTTGTGTTATTGTAACCTGCATGGTTATAATAATGCAAAATACTTTGTTTGATCTTGCCTTAAAGCCAACCAACATGTTAGAAGAGTCCAGTTCAACTTATTCCTTGTGTAACCGGGCACAAATTCAGTTTATTTCAAATGGCGTGCATTTAAAGTCATGTTTACATTTAGAAAAAATTAAGCATGAATATGTAAGGGTTTTTTTCAGAGACCAAGTATTAAGAATGAGTTCTACTAATGATTATTTTAAGGTGGATTTGAGGGAAATGCAGCTGACTTTACATTTATGTGTGCAAAGTCACATAATACTAATGCCATAGTGAAAAAAAACCCAACCCAAAAGTAATGTGATTTTGATTTTTTCAGCTTTTACCATGTCTCTAGAGAAATGATAAAACAGTTCCAGATCAGCTGCCTCCAAATTCTATATAATGTCCAAATGTTTCTGTATCATTTAAAATATTTTACTTAACTATTTCACAACATGTCTTAGCCTTTTTTGGAAAAATTTTTATTTCCAAATCATTTCAGTAAAGAAGAGGGCTATATTTTTTGCTTAGATGGAAAATGTTTTAATAGTTGGTAATTTCTATTAATAAATTCAGTTCTGTACTTGATTCAATATAAATTTTGTTGATGTTATATGAAATTTATTTTTCAGAAATGAAACAAACAAGCTTACTTTTTTTATTTAAAGAGCTCAATATTGCATCACCTCTAAGTATTACATTAATTTTCATTTTTTCAAGTGGTTTATTACATAATTTCTGAGATGGCCTGGAGGAATTTCATATACTGAAATTAAATTTTCCTATACCACCTTGCAAAGTTGAAGTCAAAATTTTAAGTGGCAAATGTATATGTAGATTTATTTGTTTTTTACTTTTGAGGATTTTTTATATACTGTGAATAGTTCCAATGACATCAATACATGAATTAACAGTAATTTCTAGGGCAAGTTATGTAGTTTAAGCTAGTTATCCAGCTAAAGATAAAAAGAATAAAAAGATAAAAAGATTCAAAAATGGCTAGTCACTAGCCCTTAGTCTCCTATAGCCAGTGCAAATAATGTGAAGCTACTTAGCTCCCTTGGAATATACTAATATACTTTAATAGATTGGTTGGGTACAGGGTCTCTGTTTTACCAATTACAGGAAAGGTCTTGCAGTGTGTGGGAGCTTTAAAACATAAGATACTCTTATGTAGAAAAGCTTGCAGGTGAAACACTCTGAATAATTAAACATCCTGAAGAATTTACTGGAAGGAATATTTTGAGCACTCTTTTTGGAGGACTATATATGAGGATGTTTTAAAAAATGTAATGTATGGAGACAAGTAATATTTTTATGCTAATTAGATTTGTGTTATTGAGGGTATTGTGACGTATTTTGAGGATACAGTTACTAATTTTTTTTCCTGCTGTTTTTCCTGGTTTTGTAGCTGAATATGAACTCTGCTCCGACTTTCATGCATTTTCCTCCGAAAGGGAAGCCCAAGAGAGCTGACACGTTTGACCTGCAGAGAATCGGATTTGCAGCCGAACAGCTAGCTAAATGGATAGCTGACAGAACAGATGTTCATGTAAGTCTTTCAACAATTTTAAACATTGAAGGCAAATGTATCTTTGTAGTTTGAGACAGGCTTATGATAAATTCCATCTTTCCTTAATAATTTTTTTTGTCAAGTGAAGGTTCTACAACACATTAAAAAAATTACATTCTTTGTACTTGTAAAAACTTCTGCAGTCTGTAGATTATATTCCATTCTTGCTTTGTTACATTTTATGTAGTCTTATTCTGGGAAAAAACAAGCAATAGTAATTGGTTCGTAGTAAATAAAATATGCTTTGCCAAACTGTATGCAAAATGCTTAGATTCGAAGATAGCTGCTTTTAATTCCGACACAATCTGCAAATCTGTTGAAGAAATAATGTTTCAGAATTGCACAGTTCAACATTAAGCATAAATGTTTTTCATAGTGTGTGCCTATTAAAGAAAGTACTATTTTTTCTTATTTAAGTATGTTTAGGGGTTAGTCTTGCTGACTCTGAAACCAGATTTCAGGTTCTCCATTATGTTTATAGGGAAGATTATTTGTATGTAAGTATTTATTACAATCTGCATTTGCATTTTTCCTTCCAGATTAGAGTGTTCAGGCCTCCTAACTATTCTGGTACTATTGCACTGGCTCTTCTGGTATCTCTTGTTGGTGGCTTGTTATATCTGCGAAGAAATAATCTAGAGTTCATCTATAACAAAACTGGCTGGGCCATGGCAGCTCTGGTATGCAGATTTTCTTTACTAATATGTGTTTTATTAATTTTTTATCTTAGCATATATGTTTTCAATACTTGCATGGTAAATTAAAAGCCATTGCATTAGTGCATTGTTCAGGATGATACTGTTAGAAAAAGATTCATAATCCAGATTTTGAGTCTAATTCTCGTAAGCAGTGAGTATCAGTTACTGTGAGTGACTCACCAAAAATTACCAAATTCTCTGATAGCTGCAATTTTTTATTTGAACTTTAGTATGAAAATATTTCCAATAATTACTGATGTTTACAGCTATGGTTCAGCTTGCCCTTTTTTGATAAAATCCAAAATGTTGATCGGTTGGTTTAGTGTAGATATTGATGTCAGACTTTATCACTTTAGGGTAATGAAAGGTTGAGAAAAAACCAAAGGCTTTATATGTTTGTAAGACAATGATAAAAGATTTGAGGAATGAAGAAAAAGAGGGCATTCTTTACAAAACTGGTTTCAGTATTACTGACCTTAACATTCTACTGTTATCCTAAATGAAAATAGGATGATCTTAGTATTAGCTCTGAGGAAAGACTAAATCTTAGCCAGGTCTGTTTGAAATATTAGTCAACTAAATCCTCAAAACCATAAATAATGTATTAAGCTTTAATTTGCTTAATACTGCAGTGTGTTTATTTACATGGTCGTTTTCAAATAACCGAGTAGACTGATGAAAAGTGTTGGGTGTGCAATTTAGTTTTAAACAGGAAATAGTATTGAAGGATGGTTGATGTTGGTTGTAGTGGATCAACAAGTGCTCATTACTCGGGCATCATTGTGACTGACAGAAGAGGAAAAATCTGAAGAGAACCATCTAAGGCGTAACTTTCAGGGACATGGCATCAGAAGCATGGTTATCAATGCTAGAATAGTGTCTGTAATTATTGAGTCTGATGCCTTAAATGGCTACCTAGAAACAGAAACTGGATAGGAGTAAGGGAATAAAGGAGGTATTTATTTGAAAGGCCTTCAAAGGTACACCGTGTGGGTCCCGAGGCTCCTGCCTCAGTGGATCCCAAGATGGACGACAGGTCATGAGTTCTTCACACTTTTGTAGGTTTGATCCATTTGCATATCAGCATAAATTTGCCAATTAAAACTTTAGCTAATAATGTAATTTCCCTAAGCTTGTCCCCCTCTCTCCAAGATGAAGGTTTACACTTTTGGGCCTAGGACAGTGTGGGTGTCCTTGGAGAGCAAGCTGGAGAGGCTTTGTTATGTCTGTCTTAGCATAAGACAACTGCAGCTAACGAGCCACCAGGAACTTCAGAGTTACACTAGGCAGTACAGGATTTGAAAAAATATAAAAGTTAAAACCTAAGACATCAAGTTCAATCCAATATTTTTTATTAATATAACTGCACTAGCATGTACATCAGTATTCATATTTTATATCTCATCTAGTCTCCCTTTCCCAGGAAAGCTTTCACCAGGTGGTCTTTTGAGATCTCTTTCAACCTGGGCTATTCTATTGTTCTGTGTATTTTAGTTCTGCTAGACTTAGGTTATCCTAAAACTGGTTTTTCCTTTTCAAAGCCATATTGTATTACCAATTTGCTGTTCTGCATTGATTCAACAATATGAGAAGATACCTTCTTTTTGTGGTACTATCAGCTGGTGGGCCTTTGGCAGCCTTTTTCTGGATATCCAGATGACCTCAGTTAATGACTAAAATTTGTTACAATTCATAGAAGAAAATGAACAGTCACTTATAATCATTCTATTCAATATTGTGTAGTTATGATTCTCTTGCATAGTGCTTTTTTTCTACTAGTAAAACAGAGAAAGTCTGGCAAAATATATAAAAACTACAGAAAGCCCATGTTTTCAACAGAAGTATTGACAATTGTTTTGTTGCTTATTGGCAGTTGTTTTTTCAGATGGTATAGAACTGAGAAAGCACAAAAGCACTTTTCTAAAAGCTGCAGATTTGGGGTTTAAATGCCTTTTGGGAGATGGTGTACTGCTAGTTAGCTAATATTCATTAAACATACTGAAAATGACATTTTTTGATTTCAACTGAAGCTTTTTCATAGAGCTTATGGGATTCTGTGACTGAAAACTGTATCATTGCAAACAGAAAACTCACTTGTTTTCTTCTTCTTGTTTTTTTAGAGCTTTTCAGTTTGCTTTGAACAGTTTTTATGTTTCCAAATGTTAAATAAAAAATACTTTTTATTTAAATGAAAAAAGGATGGTGCCACTGTGCCTGATTGAATGATCCATTGCTAAAATTTAGAATAAAATTCTCAGCATAAAGAACCTGTGCTGTTTTGACAGAGGATCCCAGAAATGTTAGTTTGATAACTCTGTTGATATAAAAATGTTGTGTCTCACAGACAGTATTTCTAGTAGTGTTTTAGGAGAATATTTAGGAATGCAATTTTTAATGATTCATCTAATAGTTTTTATAGACTTGCAGAAGCAAGACCACAGGTTTCATCTCACACGTTGATTCCAATGCCAGCTCACACAAGACCATTAAATTGGTTTCATCCTCAGCATCAGATTGTGCAACAGCAATATTTGTGGTTTCATCCCCTCATTGAAGCACTGCAGGCTCTGGTAGTATCTTGTATGCCTTAGGCATTTTTACTTGCAACATTACCCAGAAGACTTTTAGAATGGCAAACCAGGATGACTGAGTCACAGTACATAATATCCCAAAAGAAGTCTTTTGAAATCACATGCAAAATTTATCCCCTAGATTATTTTAGACTTTAATTCAGATTCTGCTCTTCATCTATGGATGGTTTTCCCTATGACATGCCAACACAAGAACGCGGAAGGACTTCAGTCTGTAGATATTTTCAGAGTCCTGTCCTTTTACGCTGATAACAAGAAGCAATTCTGACTCTTCAGGACTTTTCATTTCTTAAGCAGAGAGAAGAAAAGGTCAGACGGTATAAACTAGGCAAGCATCTAACAGTTCAGATAAGGAATTGCTTCGTTTTAGACAATAGTACGTGTGCTGAGAGTTTCTGTTCTGTTGGCTGGAATGTCTTTCGATAACATTTTCTTTACCACTGTTGTTTTCTGCATGTAATTTTCAGTTTTATTTTATGTGTATATTTCAGATTTGCCTATATACCTGTGGAATTAGGGAAGACAAAATCTGTGCTGAGATTAGAAGGCAGCTGCCTAGGAGTTAGCTTTATTTGGCAAAATATGGCAGGTCACTTGAATGAGGAGATAAATCACGTGTTTACTGTTCTCATATCAGTTAATGGGTATGAGAAATGAGTACTGTGTTGATACAGTCACCATAGTACTTTCATATAGATACACCACATAGTGCTTTCATCATCAGTTATTTATACAAAGAAGCTTGGAGGGTATTACAGCTACTAGCGTCTTTTTCAGCCCTTTCTGGAAATGAGGATAAAAAAAATTAATGTGCTTTACCCAAAGATACACATAGAAAAACTCAGTTTCCTCTTTGTGCCTAGGTAGGCACAAAGGAACATAAATGAATTCTGATTGTTAATTTCCTTTTCTCCCTATAGTTAGAGGTTTTAGAGATACACATGTAAAGATACAGAAATCCATTCTCTTTTCTTCTGTGTTGTACTCTGTCCTTTAATTGTATATCTCTTATTGGAGAGTCTAATAAGCGATGGATTTAAAAATGGAGTACAGATGTCATAGCATGAGAGCCTTCCTTGAGTACAAAAGCAAAGCTAAATTGGATAAGAAAGGATTACGTTTCTTTAAAACAGTAATTCTGAAATGATTAGAATTTACATAGGCTGAACAATATAGAAATTAAGTGTAGAACTAGCTGCCATGTGTCCACTTTTTATTGAAAAAAATGCTTGAATTTAACTATATTCATAAATGAATCTAAAATGTCATTATTTTTGTTGCATTACAAAGTGTTTTCCATGTTCTTCCAAAGTGTTTTCGCATGTCTAAACTTGCGAAAAAATCTGTTGGCTTTGTATAGTATCTGCTAATAGGAACTTCTCTTCAGAATGTATACCAAATGGCTTTTTAAGTCTATCAGTTTTGTTTAATGGACTGGCGGACAGTGTTAAACAAAACTTAGGCCTTTGAAAAAGGGATATGATGAAAACTTTCTGTTCTTAGGATACTTAAAATAGATGAAGATTGGAAGAGTACAAGGGAGAAGCTGGAAAATGTATTTTGGCTGCTGAAAAAGTAATTTTGAAAAACACCGTAAAAAGGAACATGATGGAAGCAAATCATGGCAGATCCAGCGTTTGATAGACCACATTAGTTTTTTTGGTCACTAACAGTCTGAACCAAAAGAATATGAAAGATGCCTTCAGGTTAAATAACCATATTGTTGAGTTCTTGCTTTTCAGTTATGTTTATACTTGACATTTTCTTCTCCCCACTATTGTGTCTTCTCGATATTTTTTTGTTAGATATTACACTGTCTTACAGGGTGATAAATAAAGCAAACATTAAAGATCTTCAGTAATTTGGGAGATTTATCCTTTATAAAATATACGACTATACACAAAATGGGTGGAGTCTTTTTGATCTTTCCATATGGAAGCAGATTTGACCCTAGGGAATAAAAATTACAAACAGTAATTTAAAAATGAGAAAAATTACTTCTCATAGAAAACACACTTTCAGAGAGGCACAGTTTGTGTACTCTATGCATTTTGTTATCTTTCAGTGTTTTACTTTTCACCTAATTTTTTGCCTTTCTAAATATCTTTCACCTTACTTTTGTTACCCATATTTTCAATTTGTAACTTTTGTGCATTCACATAAGCTATCTATTATGTGATTCAATACCAAAATTGCAGTATAAATTTCTCTGCTAAAACAATCTTCAAGGTATAGAAATAACTGTGTTACTCTTTCCTGAGTAATGTCACTGCATACTCTTCTCCTTTTGTTGTATATTATTAATTAAAATACAATTCATTTTCCAGCAATCACTGCAAGTATGTCTTCATCTGCCTTATTAATTATTATGCTGTTGCATTCTAAATCCTGTTAAAAGCAAAATGAAACACATTTTATATTAAAACTAAGAACCTGGTCTTAGTGTAATTAAAATATTAACACTACAAGAAAGAGTTGCAATTAAAGCATATATAAAAATGGATCTTTATATTACAAGAGAAGTCTCAATAATGCCACCACAATTAAATTGTTCTGCATGTACTTCTTTATATCTTTGCCTTTCTCTTATGTCATGGTTACTCTTCCACTGCTTCTCTCTGGATCTGGAGATCATACTACTGCTTTGGGGTGATGTGGTATTATGATGAGCTTTCAGCATTCCATGTTCTTTGCTAGGAGAGGAGTATGATACTGCTGCTTTCTTCCTCCTTGGTTTAGGATCCACCTGGGGCTATTTCATGGTCTGTGCTTCTTCACTGATCTACAACAAAATTTTACCTTAGAATTTACAGGGTAAATGGAAGTGGTCTTAAATATATTGGATGCTTGTCTTTTTTTAACTCTGTTAGCCCTAAAACTGGTTTTGACAAGCTCCCATATTTGTGTTTCTTTATTCACTGTTGTAATATTGATAGGCTTGGGATCTCCAGTGTAATCCTGTGCATCCTTTCTTGTCACTCCATACTGATACATTGCAGCCTATCTTTACACTTTGGCTGTCTCTGCTGTCATCTCATGACTGTACTGCATCAATATGTTGGTTGTATCTCTTTCATCCTAAACAGAATGGGGGAAAAATTGATATGATATGCAAAGATAAGCAAAAGTAATGTAAACTAGATATCATCACCTGGTCTTTGGAAAAATTGCTGTTTCAGCTAAACAGATAAAACCCCGTCAACAGCTACCAAACAACAACAACAAAAAAACCCACAAAACAACCAAACAAAAAACCCACCCAAACCCCAAATGAAAACAAAACCCAAAACCAGGAAAGCCAAGACAGATTTGAATAAAGCTTGACAAGATTCGGTAGTAAGGCCTTGCAAAATCTGTTCATATTTTTAGAGGTGGCAATGCTGCATTTACAGGGATACAGATCTACACTAGTTTATATTTACTTCACAAACATGTTACTAAGCATTCTTTAAATGAAACACTCCAAAGGGTTTTAGTAAACCCCGGTTTAATTAGTCACTATGGTATGAATTTTTACATTCATGATCCATATGCCTATATCTGTATGACTTTACTATGCTATTGGGAATATCGATATACAGTAAAAATTAGCATGTACATATTTGTACTTAAATTGTAGTTTTTGTAAGGATTGTCTGTACTGATAAAACAGAAGACATATTTAGATGATACAAGTGTCCTATTTCTCTCACTTGGTAATCAAAAGATACTATATATTCCTCTTTAAAGTAGTCTTAATGATTCCTGGTATGAATGGTGCTTGTCATGTATATTCTACAGTATGATCTTCTACAAGAATTAAGGTCTGTTTTTACAGTTGTTGTGCATCCCTAAGCGTCCCTAACTTGACACTTTTTTCCATAGGGAATTTCCAACTTTTCCGACAATTCAACCATTTCTATTTGTTATAGCTCAAATGAATCACATTCATATAGGACACACAATGAGAATTTCATAAAATAAGACAGATTTTTTTTTAATAACTGGATTTTTTCTATTACTTTATATATAATTTCAGACACCTGACAGCAAATGGTAAGCTAAATGTTTATACAGGATTTAAAAGCAGAAATATTTTTATGGAAGGTTGTATAAGTCTTGAATACTAGTTTCCAGAACATTTGCAATTTACTGCTGCAAGTTGTCAAGAAGATGTGTAAATTTGGTGCATAAATTTAGGATTAGTTCAAGCGAGATTTGGAAAATCTGTCTTGAGCTGACTCATTTTCAGAATAGCAGAAGTCATTAAGAATTTCATGAAAGCAATGCATCTGAAGATACTATCCTAAAATTCAAATAGAGGTAGATATCGTGTCTTGTTAGTGAAAAGAATTACATATCTAAAGCAAGAATGATCAGCATAATGGTTTTCTGTTCACTCCCTTACAGTAAATTAATGAATATATTGTTTTTCTGATTTTTCTAGTGTGTTGTATTTGCTATGACATCTGGTCAGATGTGGAATCACATCCGTGGACCACCATATGCACATAAAAATCCACAGAACGGACAAGTGGTGAGTTGATTATTTTAATTTTATTTTGAGGGAAAACAATGTGTAGACAATCACTTGCTACAGTGAGCCTACCATCGCAAATAATCACTGTTCCATAGGTCTGTAGGACAGTCTGTCAGAGTCTTAAATCTAGTTGCAAGCATAGTCTGTTTCAGAATTTCAGATCTTTAGAAGGTGCCACCATCTCTGATGAGAGTGATGAAATGGATGGTTGTGTTCAAACTTCTGTCTATGAGGGTCCTAGCTGTAGTGAATTTGTTAGAACTTGTCCCATACCCCACAATTCCCACTGCCCAAAGATAAATGTAGAGATAGTGTCCTTTTGTAGGGATGTGTTTCCTCACACAGTGGAAAACAAATTTGTTTTGTTTCCTCCTTTTAGGCTACACAAACTGTTTTTTGCACAGACCATTGTGGTTTGTAACCTCTTACCTTCCTCTCCCAATCTTTTCAGTTAGAGAAGGAGATGCCAAGTATTTTCATGTGCTTTGTACCATTTTACATCATGTCTGTAACTCTTCCACTAAACTTCACAAATGCTTTTTCCTGTATCTCTGTACTCCTTCAATTTACACTCTTTATCAGCTTTACTAAGTAGTTACCATTGGCTATTGCCAAAATTACATTTATATCCTGCTACTGCTACCTTATTTGCTTTTTCCTACTCACAAATTAGCAAATGTTCATCAGATCTCAGAAAAATAAACTTTTTGCCTAATAGGAAAGTAAAAATGACCTTGACTAGTTCCGATCACTCCTTGTTATTTACCACTTTTAAAGCAAATTTCTTGAGATGGAATCTACAAAACTTGCGATGCACTTAGTGATCAGGAAGCTTTTTTTTTTATAACTAATGGCCCACAGAGCTATTTTCAGCTTTGGCCATCACCAATTAAAAGAAACTCTTGCGACTTAAAGAAAATACTTATTTTAAGCTCTCTTCGTGTCATATGTTAATTGGAGTAGTAAAAAATGATGGTTTGAATTTGATTACTGATCTGTGTTTTTTCAGGAATGAAACAGAATATTGATGTCATAATATGACAGGATTTCATCTATGACATTTGTTATTCAGAAACAGAATTGATGATACAATAAATAACCTTGATAAAACACTGTTTATGAAAATTTGGAATTTTTCATTACTGCCTTGCAGCATTAAATTTATGACATTTTTCTATGGAGTGACAGAAAGGAGAAGTATTGCATAGGGAAAGCACTGTTTGTGACAAATTAGTTTTTACCTTATCCAATTTTATACACATTGCCTGTCTTAAACCCCTGTTTTGGAAGTATACCCTGCATTTAATAATTTTGAAATATTCCTGAATTTGTGCTGGCTTGTCTGCGTTTTCAGAGTGTGAACTCCTATCCTGAGAGTCTGAACTGCTACTACTTTGGAAATGTTAGCACACTCAACTAAGTAATGGAAATAATGGTAAAGTTCATTTTAAATTCTAGATACCAGTCTATTGTATTAGTCAACATACATTCTTTTCTGGCTTTGATGCATTGTATGACTTGAGATAAGTTATTTGTGCCTCTGGTTCACCTGTCTCTCCTTGTGCATATGCATCAGTACTCTGACCTCTTCGGTGCTTTGTCTGTGACAGTAAGTAAAACCAGTTAGATTCTAAGAATTAAAAGAAGAATAAATGTAGGATGACCAGTATAGTTGTCATTTAAAGCTCTAACTTTAGAAGTGTTAGAAGCTTAATAAGTATACTATAAATCTTTACCTATTTTACATTGTGATGTAGGATTTTTGTCTTCAAATAACACTTGAAAATTTTCCTGTTTCATTTTTCTAACACTTATCTGTGTTTCTGTGAATTTGAAGCAGTAAATGTGCTTATCTAACCTTATGTGAGATTTATTCAACCATGATAATTTACTAAAACTTTGTGAATTGTCAGCAATTGCTGTCTTTACACCTGGATAAAATTTAACTCATCACTTTCTTTCCAATGTCTAGCATTTAGTAGCAATTCCAAACATGTATGCTCATTTTTTACAAGGATTACTTGCATATAATACTCTGAAACTTTGTTGACAGTCTTACCACAGAAATTTCTGGTTTTAAGAGGAGGCACAGAATAGCTCACCAAGCTTACTCATTTTATTATTAGGTTCAAAATTATGGAATCTTATTTTTTAAATTTCACAGAAGTTCGTGATTCAGTTCTATATTAGTCTGATATGCCACCAGACTTTGAAAGTGAGATTAGTCTGTCTTCATAAACTGTTCTTTGCCTCAAATGTCTCCTATTATATGCTTTGTTCTTGCTGTAATTTTAGATGATGCTTAATTTGTTCTCCAGTTCCTGGGGTTTTTTCAAAAGACATTTGTTTCCTTTGCTTAGACAACACTACTTACTCTTGCCAGTATCTCGTGCAAGTAACATCACCAGTTCTTAAAACTTCTGGCTTTTGTATTGTGTTTATGATTACCTAAGCTACCTTAACTGCATGATTGTACTCTTTGAAGCTTTTAAACCGTATTTTTATATTTCTGTGTGGTCTATTCTATAGAGCTGATGTTCTCTCTTATTGCAGTTCTTGCAGGTAGTTCCTTTATTCCTTATTGCCATCAACTAATTTCAGGTTTTGGGTCCACATGGAAGAACATCAGAAAGCTCTTCCAAGCTCAAAAAGCATGTAGAAAGCTGAATCCCACAGTAACATTGTTTGCTATTTCAGTTCTGGTTTAGGTTTATGAAACTGGTCCTAGTCTTCTATCTTGATACATAATTTATTTCTGTTTTATTTCTGAAGTTCTCCATCTTTTCCCAAATATTTTGTTAGGATTGGGCCCTTACTGTGTTACACTAAAATCTGTACCTATTTTACTGGAACTGAGAGTGGCAATTAAACATCCTATAGATGTCTGTGTATAAAGTCTTGTGAGAGATGTGATTTTTATTCAGAGCTTGATCTGTGTAGAGCTGGTGGTGAGAGAAGTAGAACTGGAGAGAGAAATTACATGGGTGTGAGCCTTCTGTAGCAGTAGTTCTGCTGCTATTTAATTGACCTAATAGCAAAGAATTCTCACTAGATTTTCATCAACTTTTAAACAAATAGCAGCAATGGCTAAGAGAGGATTTATGTATATCTGTCCATGAGTTAGCTGCCTCTTTTTATTATTGTTTTGCATAGTAATTCTAGCATTTTTACTGTGCGATATACTTAAGATTGGAACTATATAATTGTTGGAAGTTTGCTGTAAATGAGAACAGGGAAAAGGATAAGCTTGATCTAAAATACTGAATTAACATAGTCTCCAAAGCTTCTAATTTTCTTTCCTTCTCTTAAAAGAAAGTATTAGAAGTTGGAAAAGTTTTTGTGTGAAGAGGAAAACATGGTATTTTATTATCAGATATTTGATGTTTTCCCTGTGTAAATTGATGCTTTGCGAAATGGAAGATGGTATTATTTGCTACTATATTAATTGGATTTTTTTTATTGTCTTATATTTAAAAGGTTGTTAAAATTCCTTAAGTATAACACAAATTATGTCCTTAGGAATCAATTTGTTTTTTAACAGATATTTTAGATAGAACACCTTGTAATATCATATTAATTATTTGTTCAGCTGTAGAGCTTATTTATCCTGGTGTTTTCCCCTCCTTACCTTTTGTAGTTTTGTAACCACTGTTCATTACTCACTTTTCCTGCTGATGCAGATATGTAGTAATCTGTATGTTTATGAAGTTAAATGAAAAAAAAATTTGACTGCTGGTATCATTTTTTCATTTGTCAATGCAAAATAAAGGTACTATGAAAAATTTAAGCTAAGAATCCTGAGATTCTTAATTCTTGCTAGTCTTCTACTGCTAACCAGGATAAAATGTCATTTACCAAGGTTAATTCTTCTGTGCTTTCTGATATGAATCTAATTAAAATACATGGAATTGTTTCTTGAAACAGTTTTGAAGAACAACTTGCCCTTTCGAGCTCAGTAAGTCACAGTGAATTCATTGTCCTTTAGCCTTCATTGTATCTGGAAGCATGTTTGAAGTACAGTTTGTCAAGATTGTCTTTGTAATGCCTGATTTTTCTAAAAGTAGCCATATCGATTGTAGCAGTTTCAATAAGTCACTTTACTGTATGATATATTATTATGTTTGTCTTGCTTTTGGATAAAAAAAAGTCCATACAGGTTGTTATCAGTACCTAACTTAAGGTATTCAGATTGGCCTTTTACCACGACAATATTTTGGTGCGTCTGTTGCTGCTAATCACAGCCATAGTACTGTTGAAAATACATCTTAATATTTTACTGGAATAGCCAATTATTTTCAATGTCATACTGGATAGAAATGAGTAGTGCATTACTTAGGAATGTTTTTAATGAAATAGCTTTCCTGTGATTATCAAAGCCATGAGTCTGTTCAGAAGCTACGAGTGGTAAAGGGTTTCTCAAGCCTTTAAATTAAATTTCTGTCATGATTTAGTCAAAAAAGTTATCAATTGGCAGTGTAAGGTGTAGAATTAGTATAAAACAATCTTAATTCTGTTAACAGATCAGCACATTGACAACAGAACAACATATCTAAACTACTGCTGGGAAAATTAGTATTGTGTATAAGCTATCTGTCCTGATATTTGAGATTGCAAGGGTGATTGTATCTGGCAATCTGTGTATTCTGTGTTTCTACCTCCATATTAGAAAACTGAAACCTTACACGATATTTAGTACTCTTTTTTTATTGTGGGATGAAGAGGTAAGAAGATGGTCAGGACAGAAGGATTACTGAGACGAGGAATTAGAACCTCCGTATTCTTAAATGGTCGATTCTGGACACATACCTGCTGCAGAAGTTCACACAGTACCATTCCATTGCCAGTGCTGTTATTTTGTCTGAGTAAAGGTGGAACATGCTCTCACGAAGTAAAACTAGATTTCAGACAAGTAATCATGCAACAAGTAGTCTATCATGATAAAATTCAGTAAAATAAAATAAAAATTTAGAAAGGCTGCCAGATTTTAATTACTTTTTGTAATAACAGAAATCCAATTTTAATTGACTGATACCACTTTCAACTGATAAACACTGCTTGTCTCCCACTCCTTGCCTTCCTTTTGCTATGTGTAAATGGGCTCCTAGAAGCCATTTACTTTCATTTGGAAGAACTGTTTTCTGCAGAACAACTCTTGTTTCAGAAGTCAAGGAGCCCTCAAATACATGAATTCTTGAGGTATCTGAAGATAGAATGAGAATGCAATACAGTTAAATATACTTTAAGGCAGAACACCAGAATGACACATGGGAAAAACTGATTCATGTTCTTCTGTTACTAATAGAACAAGAGCCATTTTCATAAAGCCAGCTTAAATGCCAGGCAGGAATCTACTTTTTTCTGTCTTCCTGGTTGTGGACATGAATGTGGTAGGGGCCTTATCTATTAAAATAATTTTGACTGGAAGGTAACTTTGAAGGTTGTCTAGTCCAGCTGCTTGCTCAAAGATGGTCAGGCTGCCCAGGGCTTTGTCTAAGAGAATTTTGATTATCTCCATCGTTAGAGACCAACCTGTTCCCAACCTGTTCCAGTGTTTTACCACCCACAGAATTCTTTTAATCTTACCTTTTAATTTATTTTTATATTTTGCTTTTAATTTCCTTCAGGAAGAGTGAAGGTAAATTCTACCCTTCTCTTCAGTAAGGCTGATTTAGCTGAGTTCTTAATTAGATTTTAATGCTGACTTTAATAAAATTTGGACTTAGACCAGTGGCACAGCTGTATCAGAGCTTCTGACCAGCCTACTTTTGCTTAAGTGACACTATGATATCACAACTAAATCCACAGTGAAAACAAGAAAATAGTATGCCTGCATTGTTCAAAGATTTTTCTCTGTATAGATTCTGCTCTCTCAGTAGAGCCATGTAGATGTTCTTCTTGTACCTATTAAACAATTGTTCTTCTAAAATCATACAATTTTCAGACTGGGGAAGGGAGAGGAGAGGAGAGGAGAGGAGAGGAGAGGAGAGGAGAGGAGAGGAGAGGAGATTTTCCATATTGTGCAGCAACATCTTTCACTACTCAATGGATTATTTTGTGACTCTTATATATTCCCTGGAGAGACATAGTCTTACAGTACAATGGTGCAGATGTTCCCTTTCCTGAACTAAGATTTCAGTGGTTGGTAATTGTCTTGTGAACTACTAGGAAAGTCTCAAAATATCTTCTGTCCTTCAGAGCCTTCTAGAGCTGGTGTGATTTTTTGTTGGTGAGCTCTTGCTTTTCCATATAGTTCTGCTAGTTAGTTCTAATACTGTCACTTCAGTGTAACAGATTAACTTCTCTTCTGCCTGTGAACTGTATATAATTTACATACTGCTATGTAAGCAGCAAGCAGTGTTTCTCTAAAAAGTCACCAAAAGTGTTTGTAAGGGTATTACTGTTTTCAGACTGGTTTGGCCTTATTCTTGCAGTGTGAGGAGAACATAATTTAACTTCTGCCCTGATTTCTGGTCAGCATTCAAACTTTTTTTAAGTCCATATTGTTAAGCAAGTTCATGAAAGGAGTAGGCTTTACACAAGCTTTAGAACAAGGAATTATTTTCGTTTCACAGTAGTCTTTAGACGTGCACACTTCTGTCTGTCACTTAAAAAGCCATTGCAGAATTATAGCCCATCTTAGGAGAGTTTGCTTCTGCGTAACACAGTTGTGATTGATCTGCTCTTTAAATGTTTTAAAGGCATCTTATGTCAAGCTAATATTATGCACAGAAGTGGGTTGAGAAGCAGATTTTATGTGCATCACTACTCTTAGTATTCAGTACTCACTAGTATTTATTTGAAATAGACTGTAGTTCTGTATGTGTTTGTACTGAAAAAGGAGGTGTTTTTCACTGTTCCCCATAAAAGTCTATCATTAATATTTAAACTAAAGCTGTTAAAGGCTGTGACACTTCAGGTACAGTGCAAATTAAAGAATTCTTTACTGACAGTCTTGCAAGTCTAGCTTTTGAGCAGTAAACAAAAGCATGAAATAAACTCTTTCGTGTTCACAGGTGCTGGGGTCACTTAGCATAGCAAAATGCCCTACATTAAATGAAAATAGCACTACCATTTAAAAGAAGGAAGTTGTCTGCATTTACCAGTCTCTCTAATATGGGTCAATATTTACACCTCTAATATGGGTCAATGGAATGAAAGAAGAATTTGGTTTATGATTTTTTTATAGTCAGTGTTCTAAAAAACATTTCAAAGAAAAAAAATTTATTCCATAGATGATATTAACCAGAGTAAGCCCTGTAAGATATATAAAAGTAGGAATTTTTCCGTAGTTTTCTGTGTGGCTAAATATTAGAGTCATTGAAAAAACAATTTTCAGAGTAGTTCTATTATTGATGTTTTATTTGTTTCTAGACAGAGAACACTTTGACGAGTGGTAAAATGGTGTAATAAATACTATCTGGTCTGGTCCAGTACTGTCATTTAACATATTCTAAATGCTGGAAAGAAGGAAATTACCAAAAGGAGTGGGGGGAGGAAGGGAAGTGGCTTATTTGGAGTGTAATTTCCCTGCTGGTGTTAAAACCAGGACAACATGATAGTACCCACAGCCCTCTTGAATGGTCCTGTAAGGAACTGGATGTGCGTTTAGCTAGAAGTGTGCTACACTATATGGAGGTAATGCAAGCATTGGATCAGCTGCAAAGTTTAATAATAGATTTTAAGAATTGATTTAAGATCAAAATTGAATTAAAATTATGCTATTAGTCATTTAAAATCCCAATAAGTATTCACTTACATTATCACTAATTAGCTCTGGAAAATACAGAACCACAAGGCTGTGACGTGAACCTATGTGCCACTTCAGGTATTGCTCACTCAGACCTGTGCTCTACTGTCTTGTGCTTGTCCTTTAAAACCCACTAGATCAAATTCAGGTCTACAAATATTTTGCAAAACTTGAGTAACTGCAAAAATAAAAACAGTACAAAGACTTTAGTTTGTATTTTTTCTGGCTTCTTATCCTGTTTGTTTAATTTGCATATTTCCTAACACTGCTAAAATATTGGGAAGCTTCATTTAGTGAAGAACAAACAATTGAAATCCCTCTACACAAGTTTCTTTAAAGCAGAGAAAAAAATTTTAGAAGGAGCAGGTTAAAAAAACATTGAAACCACTCTTATTCAGAGGATTATTTTCTGTATAAATTGAACATCGATGTTCTGAATATGTTGTCTTCCAAAACAGACAGTGTGTGTAGCACAAAGCAAAACGCATCCTAAAAATAGACAGCACAGCTGGAATAGTAAATACAGAACAGCAATATTAAAAAGAAAAGCATAACTGGGGAAAAAAATAACAACAAAACAAACGAAAAGCAGAAATAACTTCCATCAGAATCCTGGATTTTATTGTTGTAGATGACAAGTACATGTCTGCTGATTTATTCAATGAGCCACTGATTTATTCAGTTGAGTCACTAACATAAATGCCAAACTAACAAATTCAGTCCATATGCATAATATTTGTTCAAATTATTTTTTGTCTCTTTTGCCCCCTTTTTTTTTTTGCATTCAGTCATCTACACCATATTGTATAGCTGTGACCTCAAATATACCTTTAATGCCTAATTCATTGTGCATGAGTATGCCGTAGCAGGAGGGCCGTTATGCATTGTCCAGTCATGGGCAAATATATCTTATCAAAGTCTCTGACTTAAGATTTTGCTCGCAGACTCGTTTGGTAGTGCTGTTGTACCACCTTTTATATTCAAATTAAGTTTTTAATTATTGGGTGGATCATGCATGCAACACATTGTACCTTGAAACCCAATAACAATTTTATGTATCAATTTGAGACAAATCTATCTGCCCATGTTAGTATAAATCTGTAGAAGAGCATACACAGAAACCAAGCACATCCTGGAAAGAAGGAAGAAGAATTTCAGTAACATGAAATGTTTCTGACTTATTTGATCACAGTAATGAATCACATTTGGCCCATACTTGTATGATGGATTCTTTTTTCCTGTCTGAGTTCTTTTCATACAATGAGAACATAATCTGTGGAAATCATTCTGACTTTTGACGCATATGACTTTCTATGTAAAGTCGTGGTGGTTTTTATCTCAGTTCCTGTCTGGTCTCAGCTGAATTCATAAGTACTAATTTTTTCACCCAAGTCATCAACTTCAAATTTCTTATATTAATCCCAAGATACAGACTTCCTTTATGTATTTTTACACAGTCTGTTCTGTCTCTTGTTGAGCCAGTTATTCAAACTGCTTACAGATTTTGTTCCAATCCCATTTTTTCCCGCCTTTAAATGTAATGGAATGAAATGCCAAAGTCCAGATAAATAGTCGCACTTTTTTGTGTCGGGAGCATTAATTACTTCAGGAAAGAGATTATGTCTAATGGATCTGGAACCTGTCTCTTAGGATCAAGTGTGCTGTATTTCATCTCATTTTTCATGTTCCTTTGTATGTTTAATTATTCTTTATTTCAAAATTTATTCAGAAACATTTCATGTTACTGAAATTCTTCTTTCCAGGATGTGTTTGGTTTCTGTGTATGCTCTTCTATAGATTTATACTAACATGGGCAGATAGATTTGTCTCAAATTGATACATAAAATTGTTATTGGGCTTTAAGACACATGTACTAGTTTTGGAATTCTGCTTTTTAGTTTTCCTGCAACTTTTTATGTCATATAGATGCATTCTGTCAGTTATGGACATTTGCATCCCCTTTTATTCATTATAAACATTGACAGAATTAGGAAACTGGCTTATTACCACTATTTATTGCATATTAACCTTTTTGCTTTTTCTCTGCTTTAATGAGTGAAATGTGAGCTACCTGTTTGCATTTCATTTATACGGCCTTTGCCTCCTGGCAACTTTCATTTTGTCCCTAAGCTTCTTGACCTTTTAAGAGGAAAATGTATTTGCTAGTTATTCTCAGTTCATTCTTTCTGAGCTCTGATTGTTCATTATATTCCATACGGGATTATTCTTCAGTTAGTTCTGGAATCCTTCTCTGGAAGGTCAATAATTTATTTATTTGCTTATTTATTTTTAAGATGTGTGGGATATAGATTCAGGATAACTTGAGAAACTGGAATGGTTAGTTTCTGACTTACTCAGTTCACCAAATTTTTCTAGTGTGGGTAATTTCCCTTGGTAATTTTTCATTTCATTTGATATCTTTTGAAATGTAAAAATCTTAAGTTGAAAGTTTTTGCTTTCAAAAATAATTGCTATTATTTTTCAGTTTATTTTACTGAACTAGCTCAGGTCATTTTACCTGAAATTATTCTGTGCTTCCTGTGTATTTACAGTGCCCTTTTTTATATCAAAAGTGCACTTAAAATATTATTGATTCTTGTGGAACCGTTAGATAAGTGAGAATGGAATCTGCCAGGTGTTACATGCTTACTGATCATTTAGGTCTGCTTTTAGTAGTATCTGTTTCCACTTTAGCTAGAAAATTAGTCTTTCGTCTACCACAAGTTCTCTTTCTGAATGCTTTTCAATTCTTCTACTTTGTAATGTCCTTCTCCATAATTGGGTTCTCAGTTATCTCTCAACTTCGTTGTCCTCCTCCAAAGCATGAAATGTTCATTTGCATCAGTGCCTAGTTCAGATGAGGGTTGCTCTTTCGATGCCTGTGCCGCTCTTATTCCCACCTTCTGTACTTTGGTTTACTGTAAACAGGGCACATGGCCTGTGATAGTTTTGCATGAAATAATGCTAGAAGGTGAACTTTAGGAATTGAGCCTGTCCACTCCCAAATGGTACTGGTTTGTTCAGTCCGTTGGACCAAAGAGGAACTAGTGTGAAAAAGAACTATTTGAGATGTGTTTAATGTGTATATTGGGTTTGAGGAATTAATATGCACTACTTGGTAACTTAAACGTAGTCTTTGAGTCCACAGCAGCTCAGCATAAGCATCTCTATATCAGTAATGGTGGTATTCTTCCAGTCAAATTCTGGAATTCATTCTGATGCGAACAGTGATTTTGTGCAAGAGATTCTAGTTCCATGAAGATCATTTCAATCACAGATTTGTATCTGATAAACCTGTTCATAAGAGAAGGTGTGTGTGTGTGACCCTGTTAGGGCCCCACTGAGATGGTTCATGCCCGGACTGCTTTTTCTTCTCAATCTTTCATCTCAGGAAAAAATAACAAATTACTTTGTTGCTGCTTCAGGTTGTTTATTCTAAGTTATCAAGGGTTCAGGAACACAGTGTCTCCACTGCGTCCAGGTGCCAAAATGGCTGCAGACACATGGAGCAGGGGGTTTATATAAGGTTTATCATCAAATAGAAAGATTCTACCTACATTATTTTGTTTCTAAATCCAGTAATTATCAATATTATTAACAGGTCTCTTCTAAACTAAATTCTCTCTACCAATTACTACATGATAGGAACTGAGGTCACAAAAAAGGGAAGAAGAAGGAGAAGAGGGAAGAAGGAGAAGGGCAAGGGACCGACACCCTAAAATCTGCATCTTGGTCCCATAGTAATATATGAGGCAATTCCTAAAACTACAAACCCATTTTTCTCTAGCACATCAAACATTCAGCTTTTCGTTTCTTTGGTGCTTGCTGATCACCCAGAAGTGGGTGCAATCTCTCCCAAGGGCTCATTCCTACAGCAAAGCCTTCTTGTGGAGCTTTGGGAATAAATTTGGTCCCCAGGAGAACAGGCAAAGCTGTTTGGCTTTGCTGGTCTCCAACAGTGTGTCTTATAATTTACCAGGTATATTCTGGTAAAAGCTCATTAAATGAATATGATATTGTATATGATAAATGTATATCCATTTCTTGCCGATATATGTATAAATGAACAAAAGCTAAGATACAGCTTCGGGTCACGTCTGCTTTTATCTTAGTAGCACTGTACTGCTCTTTTGTCTATTTCTTGAAAAGACCAAACATCTGTAGGCTCCTCAGAATCCTGACTTAAATGCTTTGCTTTCTTAGCTTAAGGGCTTTGCTAGACTGTGCATTAGATGTGAAAATATAGTTTGTCTACATAGCTTGAAGATCTTTTCCCTTCAATCTTGTAATTTTTTATTTACAGTAAAAAGGCTTCTTTAAATGAATGCTTATAAAATGACAATACCAAAGGGTAAACTTCCTTGTTCCAAACTTGTAAAGTGATTTTGGTGTTGAGAAGAGATTCTAAATGATGTGGTGGGGAACTGGGAGGGTGTCTATGTGTCATTAATAGCTAACTCAAATTCACAGTAATTTTAATTATTAAATTAGTTGTACATTTTGTACATTTTAATTAATTGTATATTTTGTACAATTGCACCTGTTACATGTTAAAATTTAACATCTTGATTTACTCTAGGTCTTTTAGATGTAATTTTTGATGTAATTTTTGTTTAATTATCAAATACAATTTCTCAGCTGAGAAACTGTAAAACTAACTTAAATGCTACTTGTGTGTGATAATAATTTAAAAACATGTTGTGTCCTTTGTACGTAAAAAACATTTCAATGTGGGTATCTGTCATTTTTGGAAGTATTACAGTGGTTAAACCCTGGCCTCTTTGTCATATATTAATTTTTAATATACTGTGAGGATAATTTGCTTTTTTAACATGCAATGAATGTAATTTTTCCATATTTACCAGATCTTACCATAGAAATATTATTTTATCCTCTTTCCTCTGACTTTCAAACACAATTTTCAGTCCTTTAATATTTTTATAATTCTCTACAACTCTTTGAAAATTTTAGTGAAAATACATATTCAGGTTGCTACTTAGATCCTAGACATAATCAGTTTTAAAAGCTTAATCTTTTAACATAACTAGCAAACATTTCGGTATGTGTAGGTATATTTCCTAATCGCAGTGCTGCTTCTTTTCATTTTAAAGGTCAGTTCTATTATTCCTGAAGTTTTTATTTTAATATGGCATGTTTAAAAAAATGAGTGGAATACTTTCATTCATGCAGTAGTTGCATTTTAATATCTACCCAAAAAGAGTGCATTTCCAAAGAAAGAGTTTCCCAGAAAAGGCTTGCTAGATGGTATTAAAAATACCAGTTTCAAGGGAGACAAAAGAATGACCTTCAAACTTTTTCTGACTTTGTCTCTTATCAGTCATGCAAGTGTCAGAGTCATAATGTGAATACTCAAGAAGGCTTTGAATTGTCAATAGAAGGAAGCTTCCTCTTTGAGGTTATATTTGCTGGAACAGAAGAGATAACACTATTATCAGTGCTTTTGTAGTGTAGCCAATTTCTCATTGCATGTACTGAAATTCACTTTTTAATACAGTTTTGATATTAATGTAATGATAAATATGTCAGACAGTTAAAATAAATTCCGAATGTTTCTGTCAGTTTTGATATAGTATGAAATTCCACTCTGGTCTCTTTCAGAGATTTTTATGAGCATTTCTGGAAAAGAAAAAAAGTAAATTTCAAACACATTTCTAACCTCTTTAGTAAATTAACATTAAGTATGTGTTTCTTTCTGGGACATGTTGAAATATCAGTTGGAACTTCAAAGTTTAGCACTGGAATATGAAATACAGAATAAAAACTAGCACACTGTATAATATACAAATACCATTACATGCTATTTGTGATCACCATCATAGAAATTTTAATTTTTTTTCTCTTTTTAATTAGACATTCAAGCCCTGACTTTGAGAGTTGGTTTGAGCTGCTCTCCATGGGCTTGTTACTTTTATTTTTTTAATATTGTAATTTTTTTTAATGGGCTAGGTAATGCATAAAATACCAGTGCATTCAAAATTATTGTGCAAATTTGCATGGTAATAAAATTGTGCTAAACTTTGACATGTGGCCCACTTCAGTATTGGTAGTATTTACACTGAAATTAATCAAGGGCTTAACCACTACTGGTGGATTGTGGAGTACTTTGAAGACTATCTTTTCATTTCCATTGACTTATAGGTCATTGTTATAAATATTTCACTTATTATTTGAGATAATTTCTACATTTCTACATTTCCCTATAATTTCGATGTGTTATCTCAACTAAAAGATACAGGTAGTCTTATGAATAATTACTGCATTGAGATACTCAGAAGTAATATTCGTATTTTGCTTAAATGAAATTCTGATCTTCCAATGTATAGGTTAGCAAATAAAGATTGACAGGACTTAGGGTTTCATCAGCAATCTCAAATATTTTAAATGGATGCAAATAACTCTTAAGATCTAATAAGTCATTGTGAGAAAATCAAAAAAATCAATCATATGTTAAGTGCCTGGAGAATTCTATGTAGGCAGAATTGTGGCTCTGCTGAAAACTAAATCTTGTTAGTATCACACAAAATAGACTGTATTTTGTGAAGGCTGGAACTTTTATTACTGAAGATAGTTCTTCCTTTGGTGTGTTAACAGTATCCCAAATCTTATAAAGTTGCCTATTTTCCCTCTTAGCATCACTCAAGAGGCTGATAACAAACATGTTGTTTTTGACAAGAAGATTCCAAATTAATTTGTACGATGGCCCTTAGATCACCTTTGGATGTTGTGCTAAGAACCCTGCAAGTTGGAAACTTCTGTCAAAGTATTACTGATTTTAGCAAGATACATGATTGATAATACGTATTTAACACTACATGAGAGGGTAGGTTCAATAATTCATGTTAGAGAATAAGGCTCAATTTGGGGTTATTTTTTCTTTGCTATTCTTAGTTACCTTATATCTTCTCCTGCCAATCTAGCTGCCTTCCAGAAAGCAAAAATTATTAAAACCATGGTTAAATGCATTCTTCCTCAATTTTCCTTTTCCTGATGGAGTAATTAATTGCACTAAAAAAGATTAAGAAAATATAATGTTAAAATCCTACATGTAAACTGGTTTTACTTTCAAGTATATATTTTCATATTTCTCTTCATACCTTAACAGGTTGAATCTTAGTAGTTTTTGTAGTTCCAGAAGGATCCAAAATGTAAAAAGAAAGTAAAGACAATTGAAAGAAATGAAAATGCAGAAAAGAGGTGGGATGAAAAATACTTCATTTATTATCCAACTTTTCTTTCAATTATTTAGTTCATATAACGATAATGAACAGTATTCTTTGAGGAAGCTTCTGAGGACTGTCATCTACCAGAGTAATTCAGATAGTAGTGGTTCAGTTAAGCTTTTCTGCTATAGAACGTAATTTTTTTTTCCAATGTGTATGTGAAAGACTGTCTTCAAAGTTTCAGGTACATAGGGAACTAAAGAAACTATTCAGAATGCTTTGACAACAACACAGGTTTACTGGTAATATTTTACTTATGATATCACAGACTATCTTTTAAAATTAAAACTATTATGTCTTCAAGATAGCTAAACAGTTGACATCCATATTTGAAGCTGTTCTTAGCTTTTTGTTAGCCAGCTTAACTGTTTCAAAGAATGTCCTAAATCATTTACATGGTGTATATACTAATTCACTTTCTTTGGCGTTAGCAAGGTGTAAAGAGGAAGGGAAGAAGAGATGTGGACTGGTAGGAAGCAATACACAGTCGTGCTAATACATGCAGTTGCAATGCATGCCAGCTGTTCAGATTAGCTTTTGAGGGAATATAGGTCACTGGAGACAGATACTTAAAAAAAAAAGATGTTCACTAATAGGGGCCTCTTAAACTGCTTAGGGAAATGCATAAAGATGTACTTTCTAGTGCTGAAAATAGCTTATATTTTGGAGTACTTTATCAAAGCAAATTCCACATTCCCTATCACTTAAAGGAGTTTTAGGACATGTGAAAGATGCTTAGATGGAATTGGCAGAAACTTGCATCCTACTAGCGGGAGCTGAGAGATAGTAGAAGTACTTAAAGGACTGTGACTGTTTTCTTCCTGATGTGTGATCAGACCTTCTCCTCATAATCTTTGAGAAGAGTGAGCACATACATTCTGCACAGAAGCTTCTAGCCATAATTGTTCCTTGTTGAGATAGGCACTGCTGTAAGTCAGGGCTCCATCTGTTAATTACCTTTTGGAGTAAGCAAGTTACAGTTCACTCATGTTAAATAAAAAAAAAGTATCCTCAAAGTATCCTTATAACAAGCAGATAAAAAAATCTCACCTCAGAGAAACGTCACCTGCTAAATGTGTGATGCTAGACTGGATGTGGAGCATTACGAGGATGTTATTCAACTTTTCCTACATGTTTTTTCTTGTTCAGTTGCTCAGTGTAAGCAATATCTTGGTCCAAAATGTGGCTGACAGTTTACCTGCTGAAGCTCTTGCCCAAGGTTATTTGCAGAACTTATTCTTTTATACTGAAAGCTTGATTTTTCTTGTGACAGCCAGTTTAGCCTTCTGCAGCTAAATGTTATGTAGAAATAAATGTTATATTGAAATTCTTTAATATAGAGTAAATGGTTTTACTTTATAGTTTGTTCTGTGCAATTAAGTGGCTTATTTGATATTATATATCTTTCTAAATATTAATGTTCTGAAATTCTATCAGCAATAAACCATCAGAATGAAAAATTGGCTCATTGAAATCAATAGCAAAATGCTTATTGACTTCTTTTCAATCTTTATTTCACCCAAATTATTTCCCTTACAAAGAAACTTCTTTGCTCTTCTACAGATATATGGGACTGGGAATCTGCTTAGGTCAAAGTCACCTTGAGCTTTTTTAACTAGAGCTTCATACCTTGTATAACTAAAAAGATGTGTGTTTAAACATTTTTTAATATTTTTTTTATTTTTTAATTAGAAGGTTCTTTGAGAAATCACTGTGTTAAAATAATTGCGTAATTAGTCTACAATAACTCAAAGGACATCCACAGAAATATTTTTGCAGACCTGGATCTTTTCTGTTCTTGCTTTAATTGGATGAAAAGGTTTACACGTGTTTTAGTTTTCACTTATACTTTGCTATGATATTCTATTGCTGGCTTAATCAGTATTGTGTTGTGGTTCTTCTTTGCATGTTTTTTTCAGTGAAATTCCTGTTCTACTCCTCTCTCATTTGCAGTTTAACCCATTGTTAAGATCTGATTATTGAGATTCTTAGAAATTCCTCTGCCCAAATTAAGGTGTAAACAAGAACATATGTCAGTCAGTAGTATAGGCTTTATTTGACAGTAAATATGAGAAAGAAAGAAATAGAAAATAGGTGGGGGGGGACAGAAAGAGAGTGACTGGGACTGAATAAGGAAATATCACCACTCCCTGAATCCCAATCAATTCCATTGATCCTCTCCAGCTGCTCTTCCTGGTGGTGAAGGTCCCTCCAAAGGCACAGAATCCCCTGGGTTTATGTCCCCTCGAGCCAGGTGTCAGTGTCCAGGCGTGTCCCCCTGGGGAGGGACAGTCTCTTACAGCACACTCTGAGTCTGTTCCATCACGTGCAGCCCTGGGGTGCCAGGCCCAGCACTTGGGGGG
>VZRF01001720.1:101762-156289 GCA_013396875.1 Vireo altiloquus | reverse complement strand
CCCACCCCAAACCTGGCTCCTGTGAGCTGTGCTCTCCTCCCACCTCAAACTCAGCTGGGATGATCCTCAGCACAGCTGGTAGCTTTGGCCTTTTGGTGAATACAAACCTTTCCCTCCGCCTGAGATGATTAACAATGGGTTTCCCTTTATCTAATCAGCAGTTTGACTTTCCAGTTCAAAGTCCCAGTCTTCAGGGAGGCTTCTTGGTTTTAGCTTCTTTATAATGACCAAAATTTTGTATCAATGTTAAAGGCATGAACTGTTTTCACTCTCTGACACCCATAAAATCCCTCAAAACTATAGATCTCACTGGATTTACACACTCTATTGCTATCTCCTTAGTGGTAGATCAGCTTTTCAGAAATTCTTCTGAGCAATTTAACTTCTGTGTTCGTTTTTTTTCTTTTGTTTATTTATTTAGCCTTTTCCTCTCTTTTTTGCTTATTCATAGAATCCTTCTCAGACAGAATGTTGCTCTTTCTCTTTTCCTTTTCTTCTTAGTATGTTTTCATCCACCTCCTCCAGACATCATGGTGTTTCTGCTTTGAACATATGAATGCTCTTACATAAAATTTGTTGTTGATGTCAGTATTTTGCCTTTTTCTGGTTAATTAATATTCTTTTCTTAAAACTGAACTATCTTAAGTTTTTTGATTTTCAACAACTTCTCCCAAATTAGTAATACGTATTGCAAGCCACGATCTACTAAAGCTAAGTTACTTCTTCTCTTTCTGCAGACAAAGAGAATCATTTTTCATGAGGTATTGTTTCTGCTCTCAAAATTCTGTTTTGCATTTCAATCTACTTTGTTAATGAAATTCATTATATAATCTTTGGCTTAAAAACTTATTTGTCCACAGTCACCTGTTTATTTATTTCAGAACTCTTAGTGTGTTGAAAAGTACAATTTTGTTATTTTATGAATCGAGGCACAATAACTGAACATTAAATAACTCTGACTTCTGATATTTGTAGAATATGACTAAGCTTATTCTCTCCTTTCAGAGCTGAAAGCATACTGCAATTTCACAATGAAATTCCTGTAATATTCTTAACTTCCTTGCAAAGTGTAGACCAAGTGTCAAAGTCTCACATGAGCAGGCACTTAAAACATCTTAAGAGATTTTTTTATTTCACATCAAGCAGTTCCCAGTTTTCCTTGTCCCAAATACATGGACATTCAACTGATTCTTCCCCCCACCCCCTTCTAGGTATTAATGTATTAATGTTGCTTCTTTAGTAAAGCTGGCATTTAAAAAGTTTCAATATAAGGTTGAACATGATGGTAATTCTGAATCTCTATAAAACTTGTGTTGCTTCTTGCAATCCTGGAACTTTTCAGTGCTTGACTATTTGGGTGTTTTTCTTGGAGACAGCTGATGGAAGAAACTTGAAATGCAACTTGTCTTGCTGATGGCAGTATTTGATTTGTATTAATTGCAAGCTGGAATACTTGCTAAGGATAGCACAGCAAATAGGTCTGAGATTTTGTGTCATAACATAAAATTTTTTGTTACTGGTGTTTATGGTATATTAAGTGATTGCCTGACATCATAAACAAAACTTTATACAATACGTCATCACAAGTTTGATAGTTGCTGAAGTATAAGATTCTAAATGGTATATGAAGTGATTGCCTGACATCAATAACAAAACTTTATGAAAGACATAATCACAAATTTGGTAGTTGCTGAAGTACAAGATGCTAAATGGCATGCACATCCTTTGAAAAAAATGTTCTCAGTCTTTATTCTAATAATTAGGAAGCATCTGCCAGGGCATTAAGCAATGAATTTAAATAAGTGACTTACAACTGCCTTCATAAATCATGGATTCAAAGAGTTTGTTATTATGAAATAACTTCCTATTTGTCAGGTGTGCCTGCTCTCAAATTTTACATTCTAAAGATGGAGTGATTCCTTTATTCTCAATTTGTCTTACTAAAGGCTTCATTTTACTCAGTTCCTATGTCATGTCAGCAGTACTTCTTCCTATTTGCTAACTAGACCTAATATACCATGCAAAAAATTGCTCTGGGCAACACTGAACATTTTTTTTTAATAACTCAGCTGTACAATTCTGATTAGTATAGGCTTATTCTAGGATACTGATAGGAATTTTAAAATCAGTGCAGCAAAACTTATTAGGAATTTGGTTTTGACCCTTTTTTTTTGGCATTCACTTCCACTTTGAATTTTTTTACAATCATGCTAATCCTGTATTTTTCCTTAGTTCTTTTCTCCAAATGATTACTACTTTGTGGTCTTAAGTGTTAATTGGCAAAAACAAAGAACAAATGAGAGAGATTTTACTGGGGAGAAGATAACAAGCTGTTAACATCCAATTATTGAGAGATGCCTCTATCAGAATTAAGGTGTAAACGACACCATATGCCATAGTCAATAGCAGGGATTTTATTTACCAGTAAAATGTGAGGTAGAGATAGAAAAGAGAGAAGAACAGAAAGAGGCCAGGAATTGGGGTTAACTTCTTTAAGTTAACTTCTTTGGTTTGGAGTGATCAAAAGGGGAAGATTGACAAGGAGCCCTACTAGTTAGGGATTTTGTAATTTGATGCATTACTGGTAATAGTGTACCTTCAACAGACTGCTTACGCTTACAAAGTTTTCATACAAAATACAAAAAAGTTCCCATGCAAAAGGTTTTCATGCAAACACATCTTTACATTGGGCCTGTACTCTATTCTCTAGGACATAGAATATAGCTCCATGTAATTTAATCCTGACACAGAACAGAAACTGTGGCTTTACTATAGGTGGGGTCATAAATGAAATTATTATCGGTTTTAAATTTAGTTGTATTATCCCAGGTTGCTTTTTCTTTTTTTTGTGTTTCAGTGGGCAAATTACTCTCATCACATTCTTTTACAATTGCTGCCACAATAAGCTGCACCCACAACTGAGAAGCATGTGTGGTGCAGAAAGTACTATAGTTGCCATATTGATTAGCATGAGTAAAAGAAGTGAGGTCAAGTTAAAATACCCTTTAGGGACACACAGTTGGAAACCCAGTAGTAAATCAGTGGAAATACAACCCTCTGATATACTTTGGAATGTCTAATGATTGATAACGCATTTGGTTCCAAAAATGGTTACAGGTAGAGTTGCTTGAGAGCTGGTAAAAGGCATTCCTGTATTTTATCCATGTCCCCTTTGTGGTCCATGGCTTCCTCTCCTCCCCCCCACCCTGGTCTAGGAAGGGGTATTCAAACATTTTGTATATAACATTTTCTTTTGTTTTGTTAAGATTATTTAGTTCACTTGTTAATATCTCTGAAAAATTTAGTCAAATCATGATAAATCTAAAGCCTTACAAGAAAAAACTGGGAAGCTTAATGCGTTTTTCTTGATTCCAAATATGAATTCTTGTACCAACTCCCAGGCTAAATTTGGTTGAGACAAAATTATACATCCATAAGATAAACACAAAAGCTTTTCCTCAAACCATTTTTTCAGTAGAAAGACAAAGTTAGCAAAAATCAAACTAATAATACATAAAATGTGCAATCCTACTAATATTTTTGTCTTCCAACAAGGCGCTTGTGATGAAAACACAAACAAATCACAATCACATTAATAAACTGAAAATACAGCCAATTATGGTGGCAATTAAAAGTTTCATCCATTCATCACAGCTCGATTTCATCTGTTGGCAAGTTCCTATAGAAAGAAAAATGACAAATTTGCCTACTACAGACTGATTATTTTTAAAAAAAGGAACAATACATCCATTTTGATAAAGTTCCTGTATCTACCACAAAAGTAACCAAAAAGTTAAAAGGGCCTGAAGGAAAAGGGATTATTACATCATCTTGACTGTTTTCTTTGAGTTTTCTCATGTAAATTGAGAGAATGACAGTTCCCCCACTTGAAACTGGTTCCTTTGATCTTCAGTGAGAGTGTTCTGATTTTATTCCTGGAATAGGAAAACAACCCAAGTCTCAGAGGGGTTTATCCCCAGACATTATCCCTAAGGGATTCAAGCTGTTTAACTGCCTGAACTTGGTATCTCTCAGGTAGAGTTACAAGTTTTATTTCATTAAATGCTTGCTGCACTCCCCTCTTTTGGTCTTGCATGGTGGTGCGTCTCCCATCTCTTCAGGAGGGTCTTCCTTGTTTAATTTTATGTCTGGAAGGAGTGAGATAGCTTGTAGAAGTTCAGCAAGCACAGTTTGTGCAATCAGGGGTGAATGTTCATACCTGCGCGGGAGCCTGTTAAAGGTGTATTGTCCTCCCTTCCAGATAAGCGCCAGTTGAGCCTTGTCATGTTTCTCAGCATTGGCATTAGGCTTAGGAGTTGTGAAACCGCCTCGGGTGCCTGTCTTGTGGCTGTTAGGTTTCCTCTATTTGGTATTGAAGCTGTTAGTGGAGCCAAGGCAACTATAACTTCAGAAGTTCATTTTGTGCTGCAGCAAAAATACAGCACTGTGATACACGAGCAGTTCTTGACTTAGGGAATGCAGGCACTGCACGGAATGAGTACACTTCAGTCACTGGATTTCTTTTAGGGTTAAGATGAGAAGACTTCTACTTCTTGCCCAGGAGCCATAAATTAACCTCAACCATTTGGCAGAAAGCAGTTGCTCCAGTGATTTTAACTCTTTGCCGTGTGTATTGTACACCCAGCTTCTCAGCATCCCACTGCATTAATCTTGAATGTTGTGCTCCCATATCTATTAGAAATTTTATTAATTGGTGACAAGAAACAACTGGAATCTGAATGTATGGCTTGCATTGATAAGATTCCACTTGCTGGATTTCATTCTCACCTGATTTATTGCCAAACTTTGATATCTCTGTAGCTGTATACTGCGCTATTTTAGTAATATTTTGCTTGCCCTGACAATCATCAAACTGTGGTTTCAGTTTTAGTTAAGGGTCGTAATGTTACTTCCTTATCATCAGATGTCAATGCAAAGTTTTTGCTTTTTATCAGAACAACAATTTGCTTTTTATCATTCACTGCCTCCCAGCTTCTCCATTGTTAGTTGGATTGTGGCTTTGAAGTAATTTGACATTTATACCCACTTTTGCTTCTGCTACAAAGTAAACTGGTTTTGTTTGTGTTTTTCACAGCCCTTTGATTTCAGCATAGTCTTATTTTGGAGCTAATGTCATAGTAAAGTCTGTCTCTTCATTTCTGCTTTCAGCACTTCAGTATTTAAGTGAAACTACCTTCTATGCCCCACAGCTTGAAATCCAATTGGAATAACAATATGAAATTTCAAAAGAGAAAATGTTGCAGGTCCTGACTAAGAAATTAAAAACATTGTTTGAGTCATAAATATTTTGAAAAGGTATATGGGGTTATGCTGAAGGTTTTATCCAAAATGGTTATAATTTCTTTGTCAAAAGAAAATATTACTACAGACCCAGGAAAATAGAAACTTAAAGATACAAATATTTTTTTTTTCACTAGCCTTAGATTCTAAACCATAATTTAAATAACACCAACAGCTTGAGCTTAGCTGAATGGCTCTTTCATCTCTTCCATCTCTGGAGTTTGTAAAGAAACCTTCTGATCTGCTTTCTTTCTTGTTTTGCCATGACCACTCTTTGTCAGAACACCAATGCTGGGAAGATAGCACACTTCCACTGTGGAATAGATATATGGCAGAATCTAGGTGCATACTTCGCTTTCAACTATTTTTTGCTTAAGACCAATGAGATTTATCCCATATTGTGCTCGGCATCAGAGGGCAAAAAGTAAAGAGATATTTGTAAGTTCAGAAAATTATTGTTACCAGTATGTTTGTGTTTTTAGAGAAATGCTGTTCATAAAAACCATCTCAATTTCTTTTGTTTCCTAATTAGAAGTATCAGTGTTTGGCTTCCATGTGTTATGCAAGCAGTCCATACTCCAGAACAACTATCAACAGTTGAACTTTAATCACAACTTTTCGTTCAGTAGAGTTATTGAAAGTTGGTTGTCCAGCTCCAATGAAATGTGCAGGAACATCACTTTTCCCTGAGATTTTTTTGCCATTTTTCTTAAGTTGATTAAAAAGTAGTCAAGTTGTTAAGCAAGACATCACCAAAAACAAAAAATTATTTCCTTAGGCAAGTAGGCTAAGCTGTGTCATTCAAACTTCCCCAACCTACCAAGATGCTGTTTCAGAGATCCAGGAAATCTTCATCTCTGTTAAAGTCTCTCACCTGGGTACTGTCTGTCATAATGTACATTTAGAGGGAAGACATTTTTTGCATGCCCATCCATTATGCCTCTTTGAAATCAAGGCTATAAGGGTAGCAATGTTTTATTCCTAATGAGAGGTTTAAGTTCTGGGTTTTTTCTGAAATCCACAAAGTACGATTCTTTGAAGGCTTGCTGCATCTTTTGTTCTCCTATTATTTTGTGATTAATAAATATGGAAGAAGTCCCTCAGACTTAATTCTTATTCATCAGGTTATATCAAAGCATCTGTATATCTGAGCAGAGTGTTTACAGTTTCTAGATTTGTGAGATAATCTCTGCTAGTGGACTCGTTTGATAGTACTTCTAGAAACCCTAAATAATGCAGTATAGCCATAAAAGCTGCCTAGGAACAACAAAAGCAGCAGCACAAACCAGGATTTGTATGCTATTTTAAATTATACCAACTACCCTTTCCAGCCTGCTAGTCTTGAAAAGTAAGGCAGCATTTCTCCACATTTGTTCTAGGGCTGGAAACCCAGATGATGTTCTGTGCTTGATGCCAGATGGACTTTGTGGAAGGCAGCCAGTACAGCCTGTTTCAGCCAGCCAGTCCTATGGAAACTGGTTACTGTCTCTTGATTCAGTTGTTGTTTTGGGCAATGGTGAACACAGGAATGAGCTCAGGCATGGAAAATGAAATGCATATTTATTGAATGTAAATATAAGGGAATCAAAGAATCTGTATGAGATTTCTGTGTGTATCTGTATTACATAAATTCTTAAAAAAAACCCCAACATTAAATACTACTTAAAAGGAGTTAAATTCGTCCATAGCTATTAAACCCACCTATCAAAAGTGGCTGATATGATTCATGATCATGTTTAGTAAGTGATTCTGAACACTTGCACTAACTGTTACACTAAGGATGGTGAAAAAATATTAAACACATTAAGTTTTATTTGAGGTCTAGTGTTGATTTTCTAGATGTCGTACTAATTCTTAGTCAAGTGCTTGAGTAAACTGATTAAAATCACTGGAAGAACACAAGTACAACATCTAGTAATTTTTTCTATTCCTCACCATTTTCTATGTGCTGGTGTGTGCACTTCAGCTGTTCTGTTAGTCCTGGTCTTGCTGGTCTATACTGAGACAGGTTGCATTTCATGTAGAGACATTGCTCAGAGAGATTGCTTGCTAGGAATATAATGAAATTTTCACCAGGCTGGTGAACTGTTGGCTGATATCTGAGGTGGAAATGTTCATAAAGCTAGTAACTGTTCAAAAGAAATGGTTTATTTCAGGTGGGTTAGTGTTACATTAAAGTTTACTGTTTATTGTTAAATAAAATGAAGATTCCTGGAAAAAATATTGTCTCAAATAGCTGACTGCATGTTTCTTACTGTCATATGTGGTCTTCATTTGGCCAGAAATGCAAATTCATTTATTTAGGATTTCTGTTAGCAGTAAGTGAGCTTAGATTTATTTTGTGTTTAATACAGCATTAATTTTTTAAGCCATTAAGCATAATTTGCAGATGCCTCTTTATATCTGGTTATCTACAATAAAAGCAATTGCACTATTAAATACTTGGACATTATCCTAACTATTGAATATTAATATGTGATTAGACTAGTCAAGGTTTCTTTTAGTAAATCAACCGGCATCGAAGCTTCTTGTCTTTCTTTAGTTTTTGAGATGGGACTTCATACATTTATTTGCTAAGATTCAGTGTTGTTTAAGTTCTCTAAAATAAACTGTTACCCATATTACATCCCTTTGTCCCAAGAAAGGTTTATTATTATTTTGGCAAATTGCATCCATATGCTAACAGATGTTCTAAGCTGGTAGCCATTCTCATACATGTGAATAAATTAGGCCCAAACCAGTATCATCTCATGGTTTTTCATGTCACTGGTCAGAAGAAGAGTTTTTGAGGGTTGGCTGCTACACAGAAAATAGGTCACTGAACATGTGCTATCCCCAGCAGATAATAGTATTGATGGAAAGAAAGCAGGGAATTGGATCAGGCTTCTATTTTGAGATTTTCACAGACCTGACTAGGCTAATAAGTTTGTAGGAAGTCCCCTGCTGGGTTCGTAAGTAAGTTAAAATTATGATTTGCCTGTATGAACTGAACAGAAAGTACTATGTAGGAATTAAAGAAGCATATTTGGAGTGCATGCTTCAAGCGAAGCTATGAGAAACTGTGCTGGTTTAAAAAAGCATAATATTTAAATAGGCAGCTGCAATAACAGAGTGAGAAAGCTTGGACTTTTGAGCTGTATGAGATTTTATTCTTAATCTTGCTCTGGGTAGTTTAAGCTGCTTTTGAAGTGTTGCATTGTTCACATAGAAGAAAACCTGTCTGGAGAAATGCAGGTATGATCATGAAATCACACTATAAAACATTAATTAATATACCTTGATGTTTGGTTTCAAAGTGTTTGCTTTACTGAATTAATCATTTGTCCTCCATAAAATGTTTAACCTTTTTCTGCATTCACACTTAAAATGATAGGGTCTTTAAGTGGTATTGTGAGACAACTTTTTAGAACTTCAGCTTTTTAAACATTTAAGTACTGCTAAAAGTCCTGCTATTCCTGGACTTGGAAAACATGTAAAATTTGAATTGATAGAGAATGTTGTATGGTTCTTTTTCCCCTCTAAATTAAGAGAAAATAACAACTGCTTGTATCTAATGTATGTTCTTGGCAAAATTGGTGGTCTTTAATTAAAATATGCCATTCTGAAGGCTCAATCATAATTAAGTAATCCATGGACTTCTGTAATGTTCCTTTCTCAGATGAATTTCACCCTGAATGTTAATATAGTAAAAGAAGACAGATTAATAGTGCTTGTCCTAATGGTGTGGAATTCGTAACTCTCTCTTTGGGGCAGTTAACTACTGTGTTGCTTCATTGGTTTTTACATATATTGGCTTGAACTTGGCCTGTTGTCTCCTTCAGGGTACAGTCTCCCTCTAGGGATTCCTTCAGCATACAATCTGAATTCAGCTCATCATTTTCAAAAATAATTACTAGCAAAATTGCTTGGTTTTGGTCAGTTTTCAATACATTTTTTAATAAGATGTGTGTTGTTGGCATCACTTTGCAAACGGGATGGGGGCTCAGGCAGACGTTCCAGGAGCTTTTTTATTATTTCATTCGGACATCAGCTTCATTTACACAAGAGATGGTACATAGCTCACACCTGCGCTGACAACCTGAAATCTCTTGGTTACAGAACACTCTTAAAAGTTTTTTAGCCAATAGCATGCTTCCAAAGTTTACAGACAACTGTTTTAACCAGTCACTAAAAAGCACATGTACACCTGTTATAAACAATACTCGCTTGTATGTCTTGTGATATTCCATTATTAAGCTTAAAACTTCAGTATTTTTACTAAGCACATTTTCTGCAGCTTCAAGACCTCTGAGCCAAACCTAGAAACACTAACTCTTGTTTTAATGTCCTTGCTGTCTAGGTAATTGTATCTTCTTCTACATTCTGTTTTTTGCAGTTGCAGCTGAACCTAAAATCTTTGCTTTATTTCTGAAACCTGTTTTTCTCACTCAATCTGAAAGCTTTCTCACCTTTTGCATTTCCCACGTGTCATATCTCGTAAGCTCAGGAGGACTTATTTCTCAGTTACCCCAAATTATACTTCATGAAGTAGCTTTGTATTTTAGGCTGTTACTAAACCCAACTCAGTTTAATTAGCTCCCTTCACCCTAGCATCCTTCCCGTACATTCTAATGGAAAATAAACATCATGATGTTTGTTTTAAGAAAGATTACTGAAGCACCTGAAATCATGTTTTAATTTTGGGAACTCCACAAATTCTTCTTGCCTTAAGAATCAACACATGACTTGCAGAGGTCTTATTTCCCCCTTACTTTGTTTCTGGTTTATTTACATTGCATTAACAGAAAGGAATAAAAGAGCACAGATTATGCTTAAGTATATTACTGAACCATGGCAACTATCACTCTTGAAGGGAAATCACAAACATATGCTGCATTTAGGGAAATTTAAGAGGCTACTACATTGCTGTTATCCTTGAGTGTACTGATGTGGGATTTATATATATGTGTGTACCATCTGCAGCTCAATAACACTAAATATTTAATGAGTTTATGAATAGTGGATAAACATTTAACACAGTTTTGTAAAAATATACATGCATAGAACAATTGTTTGTCACTGCCAAAGAAAATGGCCTGATTTAGGTATATGATTATTCCAGTTCAAAATTCAAATAGCTTCTGTGAAATAAGACCTGAGATGGGAGAATGTTGGAGTTGGAAAAGGACTGGTTGTTCAAAGTGCGAGTTACTCAGGCTTTGGTTCCCCTGTTCGTCCTACCAGCATGATATTTGCTTTTGTCTATTGTGGCAATGTTAATTGTGTGGCTGTACAGTTTTCTGCTCGAGCTATGGTTGCCTCTCTTCTGACAGACTTTATCTTTGCATCTTACATGGTCCTCCCTCTTGCTGCCTTCAAAGAGAGAAACTGAGTTTATTCATGAATTTATTTAAAGCATTTGCTTAAAGCACTTGCAGCCAGATAGACTTCACAGAGTTTCCAAATATTAAGTGGACTCAGTGTCAAAAAGCAGAAAAGATAGCAAAACCAGATATGGTACTTTTCAGTGTCTTAGTGGTTTGTAGCTTCAAATAAAATTTCATGAGAATCTGTGCCTTGCATGGGGGTCATTCAGCAATCTTCTTATAAAAGGAAAGAAGTAGTATGAAAATTAAGAAATCTCACATGTGACCAGGTCCTTTCTTTAGCTTGAGAATTGATAAGTAGCTAATTATTCAATAGTCCTTTAAAAAGTTTCTTTAAGTACATTCTATTTTAGGTAAGTATGAGCCACAGATGGCCATGAATTTTAAAACTTGATGAGTCAGTGGCCATTGCAGTGTACAAAACTGGTGTGTGGGGGCTACATTTGCATAAATATGTATCAATACAGATATAATCCATGGTTCAAGCGGCCTCACAGTATTATCATATGCTTGTAGGAAAAGACACAAAGACAAATGCCATACAGTACTCACCGTTCTCTCTTCAAAAAAAGTTGTTTGCCATAATTTTTTAGATTAAATACTGTTCTTCTGTCTTCTGAAAACTTCTACTCTGTTTTTTGTCTGTTTAGAAAGTAGTTCTGAAGGTTCATTGTGGAAAAAACACACCCTGTAATTCTTTTGTGAAGTCGTTAAGATCCATTCCGTATAAGGAATGGGGTGAGTTAACTGCCATAAATTCAGGTGATTCACAATACATTGTCAAATGCAAATTATTTTGTTAATCTTCATCCCTGGAATAGTCTGTCACTTTCTGTACTTACCTAGCATTGCTCCATAGCTAGGAGCATGGAGATGTGCCATGCTACTGTTATGAGTACTTGGAGAACTATGTCCTGGGGAAACAATTTGAGGATCCTATTAATCATACACAGATGTATTGCTAGGTAGCTTTTAAGATTAACCTACCTAAGGAAATTGGTAATATAACAAAGAAGTTAGTAGTTAAAATGATAATTTTTCCTTTTTCTTTTTTGAAGGCAATACGACAGAGTAAACATCTGCCTTATATAATTCTTTAAGAGTGGCTTTCAACTCATGTTTTCAATTAGTTCAGCTCTTCTCTGTTGACCTGAGGTCTCTTGCCCTCTCAAAGATGAAACTTGGCTTCTGTGTTTAAGGTGGCTACTACCTTTGCTTTTATCCATTTCTATCCCCTCTCTGGGAACGTAACAATTGTCTCCTACTAGCTTTTTAATATATATAAGATTTCCAGAACTAAATCAAAGAACATCCACTGCCTTGTAAGTAAGGCTATGCCTTTAGCAACTCACATTTAAAGAAATGTAGTTATAACATGAATCCCTAGGAAAGATTTGACCAGAAATTCATATTCTAGTTTTATTGTCAGGTTTTTGTGTCAGATGTTTGTTCAGTTGGTTCAAGTATCACATTTGCAAATACACTGTATTTAGTTCATGTTTTTTTCTTTATAGTATCAGATGGCACTTATGACTCTTATCTTTCACCTAATTAATAGTGATAATGAGTATATCTTTGTTTTCATGACTTTGTTTCTTAAGGACTTTTATCTTTTGAGAGACTGTTCAAATTCTGATATAAATATGCATATTTTGCGTCATGTAATAAAACTAATTGCTCTGTTAATTTAACCAACAGACAGGGAAAGATATTCTGCTCTAAATTCTTTGTTGTTATTAGGATTTTATCATAATGATTAACAATGAATTAGACGAGAAGGCTCTGGGGAGACCTTATTGCAGACTTTCAATACTTAAAGGGATCTTCTAAGGAAGATGGGAACAGATGTTTTAGACCTGTTGTAATAGGACAAAGAGGAATAAACTAAAAGAGGGTAGATTTAGACAAGATACAAGAAAGAAATTTTTTATCATGTGGTTGGTGAGACACTGGCATAGATTGCCCAGGGAGGTGATAGATGCCCCATCCCTGAAAACATTCAAAGTCAGGTTGGACAGGTGTTTGAGCAACGTAATCTAGTTTATGGTCCTACTCACTGCAGGGAGATTGGACTAGATGACCTCTAAAGGTCCCTTCCAACACAAACCATTCTATGACTATTATTCTAATGAGAGATTTCTGAGAATCTTTCCAGCAGCTGTATCCTTCTATTATTGTGATACCAACCCTACTAGTGCATTACGTTAAATCACTATACCAATTCAGTAACATTCAGAAACTTGCCACAAAGGTTTTTAAATCAGAGTTTCTTCTTTCTTCTTCTTTTTAAAATTAGAACATAATTTTAAAAGCAGTAGCCATCTAATTAGTTTTTTAAAGCTTTTTGTATTTTCTTTGTGGTGTTTCATCTTTTCATTTTAAGTAGTGTAGTCTATATGGACAGTATTGCAAACTGAGTTTCCTGGAAACTCTAATCATCCTTAGATTTTTTAGTTAGTTTTTAAAGTGTGAATAGCTTTTGAAAAATCATGCTTGAAATTTTCAAACTTGAGAGCATATTTGTTGGCATTTTTAAAACCATCATTACTGTACAGGTTTGAAGCTACATGGTTATGAAACTGTCGTATTTCATTAACAAAGTTCTTTGTTACTTTCAAAGTGTTTGTAGTTATTTTTTATTCCCAAGTGAAACCAGAAGCATACAAGCTTGAGTGATATTTTTAAATAAAGTTACTATGCTGGTCAATGAAAACTAGCCCTTAAAATGTGATTCTTCCCCATCATGGAACAGGTTTTTGTCATCAGAAGCAGGAGCATAAAATTTTTGGAAGTGATTCTCTTCCTTCCTATTAGGAGGAAAACTAAACAATGTAATGTCAGCAAACTATTTTGAGGAAGGGAGTAGTTTCTCTCTATAGTGTCTGCATGTACATGTATTTATGTACAAACATTGGATTTTGTTCCTCCAATGGTGTTATGGTGAATTAAATTGCTAGCGTAAGAGGAAAAGTAATTTACAAAATATAGAGCATATGAATAAAAATGACATCTCTGATATAAATGTTTTACATATACAGAAGACATTTATAATCTGAGGAGTCAGGTAGCAGTTTTATTAGTTAGTGATAATAATGCTGTATATTCAACATAGACTGTATTTCTTTAGATCCTGGTGTGCATTTTCATAAAATTTAGCATGTGTGTAGAGAACAAGTAGTAGTAATTATAATAACTAAACAGTTCTACTAGACTCTGTTACACTTTCCTATGAAAGGCTCATTTTTTATTTCAGTTCACACTGTAATAAGAAATACACTATATGCACTGTAATCATTGTAAGCTTTAGACTATAACTTTTTGCTGTGATCAGTAGAAGAAATAGATGTTTGTTTTTTAGGCACACTTGAATCCAGATTCCGCAAGTGTGTATGTATCCCTACCTGTATTTATATTGCTTTAGCTGCATGAGAAATAATGATAGAAGGTCACTATTCACGGGACGGTGGTCACAACTGAATCATAATACACAATCTATCAAGCATTTTAACTTTGTCATTGATTTTTATTAATGCGAAATATTCTTATTTCCTTCCTTTCTGTTATGTATACATGTGATGTGTATATACATATGTTTATGTGTATATATGTATATTCAGCCTTAGTGAAATTTATAAGAAATCATGTAAAAAAAACCCAAGAAATACAGTTTGGCCCATTGTCATATCATACTTCAATGAGATATTCTTATGACATCAGTGATTTTTATCTTATTAAAGGAAAAACAATATCTCTGAGAAACAGAAACTTCAGCTACATGAAGGTCTTTCCTGGTTTATGTTTGAATTGGTTATTTGAATGAGCATAATATGATTGAATTTTGAAAACAATAGATAGCAATCTACTGAGTAAATATAAATTACATGATCTGACATTTCATCAACCAGATTTTAAGTAGTGTGGGTGAAGGTATTCTTTTGTATGCTGAAGCTTCCAATTATTTCAAATCTGAGTTGTTCTGAATCATGACAAGGATGGTATTCCTCCAGAATTATTCAGAATAAACTGAACTGTATGAGTTAAAAAAATTAGCAAACTAACAAAACCCTACATTCAGAATGAGGGGAAAAAAGTTTTCTGTTTTTTTACCTTACTAGTGAGTGTTTTTCTTTCTATTTAGTTGGGGTGAAAATTTTATCTATGCCTAAGAAGAATATATATAAACAATACTTTCAGAACATGGATATATTTAATTTCACATTTAACTTAATTTCATTTAATTTCAGCATGCTGTGACAAACAGTACTCAGTGTTTGTAATTGGTATAGCAGAGGAAGACAGAGAATCTCCCTCATTTTGTACATGTTGACAGTCCTTCACATTTTTGCTTCCTTTGTTGCTGTCATAGATAGTTGTCAATAAACACTGACAGCTTTTCACTAATACACTACAGATTCTTAAAATAAATATACAAAGGGAGCCCATTAACAATAGGTATGTGGGATAAAGGGTAGTAGACTGCGTTAGACTTAGTTTGAATATTGACATTTATTTTACAATATTTCCATATAAATAAGATGGTTTATGCATTAGCAACTTTGATGGACACAATTGTACCTTACTGGAGAAAGATGAAATAGACTTTGTATGAAGAAACTTCTCTCAATCTGAGAAAGACTAAAGTAGAATGATTTGTTTAAGGCAGGCTTCAGTTTTCATTTTTGTAAAAACCTTGCTGAGTGAGGCATGCCCTTGATTTTATCACCTCCCTTCTGAAAAATTGTATCACCTGAGCAAATAAATGAATGTTCTTTATTCCACAGCAGCAGCAGTGTGAAAAAGAGCCCAGCATAATGCTTTCGTTTTTGAAACATTACATTTACTGTATATATGTGCTTTGCCTAAATATACTATTTTTAACATTCCTTTTTTACTAAACATACGTACATAAACTGTGCTATTAATTTCTAGCTGTTGCTGCCTGCATTTTTCTGCAAAACAGGTTTTATTCTCACATATCCGTTTGTGCCATTTTCAATGGATTTCTTAAAGAGGAATGTTTTTCATTTTTATTTTACAGAGTTACATACATGGAAGCAGTCAAGCTCAGTTTGTGGCAGAGTCACATATTATTCTTCTGCTGAGTATCCTTCAAACTGGTGATGAATATTAAAAAACCAAGCTGAAGCACAGTGTGCTGTTAATTATAATTGCTCTGGCAGTGAGTATCATTGAACATTTAAGCAGGTATTATATTTTGGCTTATTTATTATATGTTGAAATAAATATTCATTGTTGTTGCTATTTACTGCCGAGTAACACTGGCACTACTTTTCACTGATGTGCAGCTTGTTACCTCCTTTTTTTAGTCTTGTGTCTGGTTACTATTCTTAATTTTTCTTTTCTTTTCAGTGTCACTTTTCCAGTAGCAAAAGTTAATTTTCTTCTTTTTTTTACTCTTTCTTATAATAATTAAAAATTCAATGAAAAAATAATTTTATTTCTTTTTACTTACAAGAAAAGCAGACAGAAGTTTACCAACTGTGCATGAAGATTATTTTTCCTCCAGTAGTCCTTGGATTTTTTCCCCCCACCTAATCTAAACAGTTTACTAATACTTCTTGAAACAAATAACTCAATCACATTTGTTTTGACATCCCCTCCTTACAGAAAGACTTTGAGAGCTACTTTTACTTTTTCAGTCTTACTAAGGCGGAGGAAGTTAAGTTGGGATTTTCTGAGTGTTTTTGGATATTTTTTGGTGACAGTTTCAATAAACTAAGAAAAAATTACATGCCCTCTGGGTTTTTTAAACCCTGATTCTCATCAGCTTTATTCATTTAGTGAGAACTCTAGACACCATTAACCATTTTTAAAGTTTAGTTGTTCCATCACAAATACCTTTCTCTAAGGGGAACAAGCAAAAGAAAACAATATTTTCCAATCTGCAGTAGTAGATGGATTCCAGTTTTTTGATTGTGGCTACTCTCTTGTTCTCTCTCTGAAGTTATGTTGCCTTAGAACCTGTCCTTCCTCAAAATTCCCTATCTACCTTTGTCTTTGCCTTATGCTATCCAAAGGCAACACCGTCATTACACCTTCATTACATTTGTTTGCCTGGCATCCGTTTTGCTACCTGTGAAACTTTATATGCTTCATAAATAGCCACTGTTAATTTAGTTTCAAAGTTATGATCATATTTTGCTGAGTAAATATAATACTTGTGATTGAACTGGAATGCTGTTTCCAGATCTGGGTCCCCCAGTACAGGAACATTGCAGACTTAATGGAGCGAGTCTGGCAAATAGCTACAAAGATGATTAGGGGATTATCCTGTGAGAAAAGGCTGAGGGAGCTGGAATTGTTTAATTTGGAGAAGAGAAGACTCTCAGGGAGATCTCATCAGTGTGTTTAGATACCTGATTGGATGACATGAAGAGGAAGGAAACAGCCTTTCTCAATAGTGCCCTTTGAGAGGACAAGAGGCAGTGAACTAAAAGGAAAATCAGTCAGAAGACAAGAAGATGCTTGTGGTCAAACAATGAAGCAGGTTATCCAGAGGGGCTGTAGAGTTTCCATCTGTGTAGAATTTCCACCTGAAAACTGCCAAGTCAAAACTGAGTGATTATTGCTTTAAAGGCTACATATCTTAAAAAGTTCCCAGAGTCCGCTATTAGCTTCCATATGAAAAGTTTCTTGTTTAATAGATAGAGTATTTGTATCTTACTTGTATCATCTTTCTGCTTTCCTTTGTAGAGCTGCAGTTTATGTTTTCATGGTTTTTTGCTTTTTGTGAACTGCCACAATTTAAACAAATCTGTTATCTAAACCAATCCCGTTGACTGCTTCAGAATGAGAAAAGTAAACCCCCACACCAGAGAAGATTAAAAATAAACAAAATTTTCATTGATGACATATTTTGCTTCTCTGACTCAGGCATGAAAGTGATAAGTTTTTGTTGGCAGATACTGTCTTTAAATCGAGACGTTGGCTAGCTACATTAATGCAGCTGTCTGAAAGAATCCTTTCAGTGATGTTGTTCATTGCCACTTACAAAAAGAATTCTCTAAGGTTTCATTTCATGGCTCAATACTGTTGAGATGAGTTTTTGGTCACACACAAATTTCACAATGAAATCTTTCACACAAAATCTTGACAGAGTTTAACAGTTACTCATGAAAATTAGTATTCCTTTATTCATTCAGTGTTGGTAGTAATTGTGAGTTGCTCAATAGCTTCTTCATTATTTTTTGATTCAGAAAATGTTGTTAGAAAATGGGGGCATTAGAAAAAAATATGCCAGATTGATAAACAGTAGTACATTCACTTTATCCTTTAAAGTTTAAAAGATGCATTGAATTTTAAAACAGGACATTACTATTCCAGTAATGTACATGTTCCATTTGATTGCTTCTTTTTACTTTGTAAAAAGTAGTAAGCTTGTCCCTTCTTTCTAGATGTTGAAATGCAATGTTGTGTTTCTCTCTAAAGTGAATTTTTAATACCCCAGATGAAAAAATATGAATTTCCTTTGCACTTCTATATTTTGTTTTAGATAGTGTTTCTACCCCATCCACTAGATGATTTCTATATAAAGATCTGTTTTTGCATGCTGTAGCTACATAATTAGTACTTGGGTAAAAAGGACTTGTGAAGATGTCAGATACCCAGTTTAAATCATTTTATAATGCAAAATTAAATTCAGTAAAATCTATACAGATTACTGATTCCATACCAGGTACATGTACACATGCAGTGTACTCACCTAGGACTGGTAAGAGGGGCGAACTTCACTTGCACTTGGTGTGGGCTGACCCTGGCTGGACAGGGGAGAAAAAATGTAGCAAAGGGCTCATGGGTCAAGATAAGGACAGGGAGAGACTCAGGGAAATTAACTGAAGTTATTACCAGTCAAATCAGAGAACAGGAACAAGAAATAAAAAACAAATCTTGAAACAACTTTCTCCCCACCCCTCCCTTCCTCCTGGACTTAACTTTACTCTTGATTTATTTACCTGCTCTCCCAGTGGTGCAAGGGGATGGAGAATGGAAGTTGTGTCCAGTTCATCACAATTGTCTCTGTCCCTGTTTCTTCCTCAGGACAGCTCATCACACTCCTTCCTTGCTTCCTCCTATGGGAGAAAGTATTCCACGAACTTCTCCAATGTGAGCCTTTCCTGTGGGCTGCGGTTCTTCCTGAGCATGTAGCAGAGAACAGTGAAAAGATGTGGTTGGATATCATAGAATGATTCAGGTTGGAAAAGACCTCCAATATATCACGGTGCTTGTATATTATGCACTTTTGTGACTTTCAGGCTATTACTTTGAGCAGTTTGTGTTATGCTGACAAGATGATTCTTATTCACTTTTGTTATTTGGCTCCCCTTTCTCTTGTATTGGAGAGTTAACTTCAGGAAGTAGTCAAGGAAATCATATAAATGTTGGTTGAAAGGGATCTCAGAAGATCACATACTGCAATTTGCCTCTTAATGAGGGATTATTACTAACACTGGATCTTGTCTTTTTTGGTTTTGTCTGGTGCAATTTTTTCAATACTTCAAGGATGGAGATCACATAATCTCTCTGGGCAGTTTCAGATGTGAAATTGTTTTTCATCCAGTCTGAGCATTCCAAACTACAGTTCATGGTGCATTCTGATATGAATTACAGTCTTGTCTGACATAACGTTTTGGCTTCCCTTTGGATTTCTTTTGCCAGCCTTACAGAATTGGTGGAATAGCTTTAGTGAAGCTTTCATTAAAAAATGAATAGAACACTCCATGGAGTAGAATTATGAGATTCATTATGTTTTAGCTTTTTATTGCCTAGGAATAAGACAAAAGCCAGGGTTTGCTTTTATTCATGCCACGTTATAGCTCATTGACAGGTTAAAAAAAAAAACTAAAAAGAATGAATTTTTATAATTACTTCCAAAGAAAAAGTAATGCTGAATAAGAGTTAGATATAAATTTAATTTGAGGTTATGTCCATAAAAATATGCCTGTCTTTTCAATATCTGCTTTCAGTTTTCTTTGAAATCGGCCAATTTTTATATCCTCCCCCGAAACAATAAAACCTTGTTATCATAGTTGAGAAGGAAGTTTTATGTAATATATATCCCCACATCAGCTTGATAATCAGTGCTTCAAGCAACTGGTTTCAATTTACACACATAATGCTTTTGGGTGGGTTGTAGAATTATTTCAGAATAGGGAGTTTCTGATGGGGTAGAGAATTTGTCTAAAAGTCATTATGGAAATATAACCGAAGTCATTACAGAAGTATAACTGCTGTAAAATAAATATGGCAGATGACACAAAGAAAACCTATTTAAATAAGAGCATGGAATAGATTTTTTTTTTAAGTAATTTGGTTTTGGTTTGGTTTGGGTTTTTTTGTTAGATTATATAAAAGCAGTAACTTATGTGGAGCTATGAATGCTAGGCATTGTGCAGTCTGAAGACGAAGATTTTGCTTTTGAAGAGTCCGAGTGTCTCTAAGGACCTTAGGCCTACATAGTTTACACAGAGAAATAACTTGGTTCACAGTCGCAATCCTGGTAAAGCAGTCTAATTGTGTGCTAGATATCCATTTCTACCACACAAAAAGAGCACACATCTAAACACATTGTGATTTAGCAATAAAGTTTAGCATCTTCTCAAGTTATCATCAGTTTGCATGCACGTGTATTAGTGCAGCAGTGGCTTTTAAGAAAAAAAAGAAAAATTTGTGTAAAACAAAATAACAAACCAGAATAAATGATTCAGGGATTTTTGAGCCAGATTGACCATAAAGAATATTATAGCTTCTAGGCACCAGTTAATAAATTCTTATTTAAATCCCTTTTTGAATTAATTATCGAATAATATTCTATAGCAATGAATTTTCATGTAAACTTCATGTAGTATGCAGAAATTTTTCCTTTAAGTTTTTTTTTAGCCTATAATTTGCGCAATAAATGTACTGTGTGACTTTAGTATATAAGTCATGGGAAGTAGTCCATTCTCTCTCTTTTTTTCCCTTCTACCTGGAGCTTTATAGAGTTCACCAAACATACTTTTCTTTCTTTTCTCCTTTCCAAGTTGAAAAATTCTACTCTTTCCCCATGCAGAAGATGTTCCAGGCTTGTGGTGTCTATTCTTGCAACCCTCTTCTGACAGAAATGGGGTCAAAGATAAGAGGAGTCAGCAGAAGTGATCAGCTACTAATAAAATTTTTTTAAATGCTGAGTAGTTTGACATTCTTGGAGAGACAAGAAAGAGGAACTAAAGACAAGGATATGGAAGTACTGTGGCTAAAGTTATTAAGAAGACATAAAGGAAAAAGAGAGATAACTTTTGAATGAAGAGCTGTCATGGCCTAAGAGAAACAACGTGCAATGAACTACACAATCAGTATTACTGTTGTAATTAACTAAAGTTGAATACAGATAGTGTATATGACTCTTATAACCAAAAAGACATTGAAGTGTGCAGTGTTCAGCTGTAAATATTGCTCTGGGTGTCAAGATACAGCAAGGAAGATAAGGAATAATAATGTTAGATAGGCTGTGTTGCATTTGAAAGATTTCTTCAGTTCTTTTATTCCTTCTTTTTGTAGACACTACTCAGTATTTCTAATAAATTTTCATGAAGTTTTTATGTAATTCCCTGGAGAAATCAAACTGCTTTGAATGTAATATGTCATAACTTTTTTCCTTTTTGTAGTAACAGTGGGTCCTTACTTTAAGAAGTAAATGTAAAAGTACATATTTTCATTATCAAGGGAATTTCAGTTATTAAGCAAGTTATTTATTGTACAGGAGATAAATCTAAACCATTAGTATAGGAATTAGCAGTTATGATTAACCTGGTACGTTTTTTCATTATTACTATTAGACTTTCTAAACGTTGATGCAGATTAAACACATACACCTAAGTAAAAATGGAGATGTCTTTTCAGTTTCCTAATTTGAATTCCCAAGTCAAAGTTTAATGGGACAGCTGCGTAGGTGGATACAAGATACTGATTGAAAAGGAAAGAGACAAATCCTTTTGGCAGCATTAAAATTAGACCTATTATGAAGGAGATTTCCTGTCCTATAGAGGGGTTTTAAATTAAGTGCCTCTGTGGTGTAAGGAAACTTTTCCATAGGATGAATGTAAAGAGATGACTTTCTGTATGTCAGAGTCACTACACACAAGAATCTGAAATTCTGAGTCAGAAGTCTGTAGAACGGTACTCACTTAGCTCTTGGTGGTAATGTTCTGTCAGTTGTGCATCAGTATGCAAAACTAGTTGTGTGTTCCCCAGAGATCATGGTAGAGTGAATGAACGTGGTAACTAAAGCAGGGTTATGTATTCTTAAGGATAAGAAAAAAAGAAAGAAAACCTCAGTGGATAAAGGTCAGACTAAAAGCACGACATTATAGCACATTTTAGCATGCTTCCTAATTAACTTAGGAAATCAGCATCCAAAGCAGCAGAACATACTTCACATTTTCTATTATTTACTTGCGTTATCCACCTGCTAACCTGTTAGTACTGCCTGCTAACCTTGTTATTATGTTAACCTTATTCTGATTCTTCTGGAAGCTGTCTGACTCCTCCTAAATGTAATGAAGCATAAGGAGATAATAGCTAGAAAAATCAAGATGGTTTTATGTTGCCTAAGTGTCCTACTGCTTGATCTTAAAACAATTCATAATATGACCCTTTAGAAAAGACATTAAAGGGTGAGAAATATGCAGCGACCTTACATTTACAGTTGGGCATTTGTTGACACAACAAGAAACATAATTCATAATATTTCATCAGCTAATTGTAGGACAGTGGAATTCATGAACTACCTTCACATATGGTGTATGTCCTCTGCATGAATTTACCAACTCTGAATTTCAGTGATTTTCAACCATTTTTAGTTTATAACTAAAATTTTCTGATGGAAGTGAAGACCCCTGCAAAGCTAATTTAGCTGTCAGCTGCTCAATGAATTGGCCCATTTTTATTTGTCTTTTGCAGGTAGCTATTACTAGTCCACACAACAAGAGGCATTCACTGACCACAGGCTTAAAACATTTTTAAGGGTTTCTTTAGGCTTCAGTTAATTATTTTAATGGATGTTTTAATGGTTAAGAAATATATTTGCTTAAATGGCTAAAAGATGGAGAAATCCAAAGTTAAATGTTTTACCTTTTGGATCCACAGATACCTCTTACTAAGTGGAGTAGTCCTCAAGCACATTCAGCTAAGAATAAAATTATATTGCATAGATCCTAGCAATGATGGAGAGTAAAAAGGCAGCCTGGACTCATATTGATGATGATTTACGGTGTAGAAAAAAAATGTGTGATATTCTTGAAAATATTTATAGGTTTTTAGAGAAAGAAGGAGAGATTTAGGGAAAGTAGGAGAGATTATGTGTCTGCATGTAAGTATCAAGTGTGTGCTAATAAACAGATGAGACATAATAGGCCTACTGTTTGAAATAAAGTTCTTGAAGATAAGGTAAGATGTTTGTAATACAGTGTTGGAATAGTGAGATAAAATTATATAGCCTCATAAATACTTACAAATAGCTCAAATGAAGTTTTTTTAGGAAATTTATCTGTGTTTAAAAGCTAAATTAAACTGTTAAGAAATTCCTTCATTTATTTGTTTCTCTGGTGTGCTTAACATTAATGACAGTAAAGTACCGTTACGTATCTACCTGTTCTGGAGATGTTTATACTTTTGTGATTTGAATCTCACTAGACAAGAGAATTTAGAGAAATGGATTACAAAATATAAGTAAAGCTAGAAAAAGATACTTAGGGGCAAACCACACTATAAAAATTTGCAAGATGGACAGGACTAAACCTGAAATTTCATCAGATATAATCTATACAACCAAAAGGGTCATAATAAATGTAAAATCATCTCCCCAGAGTTAGTTTTAGTTGATCCTAAATGTGAATAATTAGTATGTAAATCAGGCTGAAAAACCCTGAGTGTTTGATTAGTGATTTAACAGAAACTTAATCAGGTATCTCTATGCTCCATTTTGCGGCTGAATTAAAACAGATTCCAGAGTCTTTTTCTTCTTCTGAAGCTTTTATACAACCTTTCCATTCTCAGGTGTCTAAGAGCACCACAAGAGCAATGGTTCCATCAGCTTATCTGTGCATTAGAAAGACAGGCTCATAAATTGAAGCTGAAACTAATCAAATTAATAATAAACTTTTTAACTATAGGAAATACTTTATCAGTATGAAATCTATACTCTGTTAAAATGATGAAAAATCATCAAAAAGGAAAGCGTTGTAGTATAGTTGGCATTTCAATGGTTGAAATACAAACTTTGAGCTACTTCACTGTTGTGAGATGCATGTTTCAGGAAGCTGACAAGAACTTCAGTGCCAAGACTCATGTAACACTTCCTAAAATTCTTGAAAAACCACTCAGTATAACTGAAGCCAGAAGGTTTTTAAGAGAAGTATGTTCAGGGTTGTTGTTAATATCATTACACCTGGATTTCAGGCCATTAAAAATACTTAAGTACGTCTTGGTTGTGTACAATTCATCCATAAATTCGTAAGCCAATAATTTTCAGACTATTCTCCACTTTTTCAGCATCTGAGTTAGGAATCATCCTTCTTCAGTGAGATGAAACACAGTAGTTGGCATCTTAAATATAGAAGTTTTAATAGGGAAAGGTTAAGATAAATATCTCTATCAGCATAATATGCCCTCTTGTAAGGGGCCAAAAAAGAATTTCTCATGTTCTAATTATTACCCCCCCAGTAAAAAAACCCAAACCAAGCAAACAAAAAAGAAAAACAAAAACCCAACCCAACAAATATAAAGGAAAAAAACAACCAACCCCTCCCCCCCCAAAAAAAAGAAAAAAAAAAAAAAGAAAGATGAGAAACCTCCATAGATCCTTCTGTTAATCATATTACTCCTTGACAAAAAAGTATGTGCTTTTCTTTTTTCCATGCCTCATAAATTGAACCAGCAATTTTTAGAGATTGCCTGATAATCTATCCCCGTTTTAGGTAACAGTAAACTGAGCACAGGCTCAAGTGGATGAATATTTTGTTGTCTAGTTTTTCTTGCTCGTGTGTTATTAAGCCACTGCGAGATCTGCAATTTAAAAGCTGTTTCTTTATGTATTTGTGATGCTAATGCCAGATTTTGTACTCTTGGCAGAAATACAACTGAATATGAATGAGACCGCCAAACTTTCTTCACAAAAGTAACCAAGTGCTAGTCAAGCTATTTTCTCTCCTTTTTTCATTCTTCAATTACTACTATTTAGGAATAAATTTGTGACATAAAGATATAAATTATGTATTACATTAATAAACTTTGGAATGATCAGATTTTCTTCCTTTTGGGCATTCTGCAATTAAATTTCCTAATAATGTATGCTAATAAAAAGTATCCCAAATTTACTAGTAATTAGTTTCATTTTGTGGGATATCTGTAATTTTGGATTTTATTCATCCAATATTTTTTGGTTTGGTTTGGATTGGATTTGGTGGTCTGGGTTTTTTTCCTTCTTCTGATAAAGCATCTTGATTTTTTCAGGGTTCAATATTTTATTCTGTTACTACTGATCATGTTTTGTAGAAGCTTATAAATTGTGATGATCACTGTCTTTTTCATCCTACTTAAAACTGTTGTTTTTCCTGTATCAAAATTCAAAACATTTTCAAAAGCCCTATGTAAATAAGATGTTTTCAGTTTTTATGAAAAGCATGTATCAGCTGGGAAGAGGAAAAGCAGAAGTCTCATATGTAAAAGTGTAATAATTTGAGAAGGTATATAACAGGATTTACACAGAAAAAAAATCAATAGAGGAATAAATTTATCAGAAAACATGAACATCTGAATTTAAAACATTTATTTACCATGGCTTATCTGAGTGCCACATTCCCCTCATTTTTTCAAAACCGTTTCATAATACATAGTGAGGCAGATAAAGAGGAATTGGAAAATAAGTACATCTTTTGATGCATCATTTTTTGCAGATGAAAAGCTGTCCTAGTAACCACTTGCTAAAATTTTACATTCTGCACTGTTAGAGAATTGCGATACTGTAAAAGATTATTTTCAGAGCTGGGGCTGTTGCTTTATATTGTAGAGTACCAAAATAGTGTAAATGCATAACATAGAATGTTAGAAATTACTGAAAAACAGTAAAAGGCCATATATTATGTGGTAAAAAGCTAATTATTGTATCAAAATGACAAGTCGGGTTGAATTTTTACTTCAGCATCAGAGAGCTGAGGCAAGTACCATGCTCAATGTTACAGTGCGGCTAGGAAGCTGATATCATTGAAGGTAAAAGGCAGCCAACGAGGCTGAAAGCTCAATAATGATGACCAAAGTTAGAAAGCAACAACTGAAGCAAAAATAGTGACAGCATAAGAGAAGCTTTAGGGGTAATGATGTGAAGTTCTAAAAGAGAGGGAAAAAAAACCCCAGCACAATTCAGGTGGATACAGATCTATAATTCTTAGTTGCAGAGCAAACAAGTTACTTTTGTGAGACTGTTATTCCTGATGGTAAGAAAAGTGAATTAAACTCATGGTCTGGTAAGAAAGTAAGAACTAAGTTACAGAAGGGATGTCTCTCAAATGGCTTTTTAGTGCGTGGTTGATTTGTTTCTCAGAAGCAGCCAGGTAAGGGAAATAGCAAAGGACCACATTATGTACTGATACTGCATGACATAATCAAGCAAAAAACCGATATTTAGAAGGCATTTCAAAACCTTAGCAAAAAGTAGCTCTTCCCCAAGAAGGCCTACCTTTACATCTTGGGACTGGGTTTTTTTTTTTTCCATGACTGTTAAACTCAGGACAAAAACACTACTATTAATCTCAGTGAGGAGTTGGTAAAATAAAGTCATTAGATAATACTACCTATGGGGCTTTTCATTAATAGGGTAGAAATAAATGTGTTGGTTTTTTTTTTCCTCATCCCTTTAAGTGACAACTGCCTCAATTAATTCATCTTTATGCTTTTGTAACATTGGAAAGAATAAAGAATTGAATGATTCTTAGGACATTCTCCTCAGTTCTTTTTCCTGACTGGAAGCATAACAGTAGAACAGGAGATTACCAGTCCCATCTGCTCATGAATCTGAATCTTAACAAGTATAATTTTTAGAAAGCAATTTTTGTGTCATGGATTCCAAGATTAATTTTTTTCATTATATTTTGCACTTTTTTTTCTATTTTGTCACGTGCTGCCATAAGCTTTTGGAAGACTTGAACATAACCAATTCATAGACTGACTATATGCCTTGCAGCTTGTACATGTGTGAGGAATTTAATTTGAGCTACTAATGTGCTTTTAATTAGAGCTTAATTTAGGATTGTAGGTAGATGTCTGTATCAAAGAGGTGATGTTAAAAATTTTATTTCCTTCATGTTGCCTATTTGCTTCTGCCATCTTTCGCCATTGATGTTTACTTTTTAAAATCTTGTTGTTCTTCATTTGATGTTTCTCAGTCTGTGTGTATAAAATTTGGAAGTCAAACCTGAATCAGGCTGCTTATCTCTGATGAAGTGTGATTGTGTTAGCATTGACAGTTCTAAATCTTTTTGCTCAAGCTCAGCTTAATTAAAATTTTATAATGAAAATTTCAGATGTCTTTGAGCACTTTGGTCTAATTTTGAACATTCCTAAAATGAAAAATATTAATATATTACAAGATTACTGCAAGTGTAATGTTACAAGATGCAGATATAATTTATGGCTCTAGCATGTTTGAAGTATCTTCTATGAATTATTTGTGTGCATAAATAATAACATCTTATTCTTGAAGTTTGTAGTTATCATGCCCTGGGTGAGTAATGTTGAAAACTCAAACCTTATTTGACAATCTGTAAAGTGTGTTGAAATTTTTGTTTCCTGATATCATGACCTATATCTCTCATGATTCACACCTGCTTCAGAGCAGCATTCATGCCTGCCTCTGCTTCAGAACAGATGTTATGCACAGTAGTAAACATTCCTTTTTGGTTATGCAGTTTCAAATAAACAATTAAGTGAATGGCTTAAGAGCTTGCTAGATTGTTGAAATTGTTTTATCGTTATGTACTTGTTCACATTTGTAACAGTTAAAATGAGACAACAAACCACTGAAAGTGACTGAGGACTTTGCCTCTGAGATGTTTTTCTGCTGAACTATTAAGCAGTATGACACTAAAGAGGGAGTTAATGTCTTATCTAAATGCAAAGGAAGATAAAGCAGTCTAGCTGCTTCAGTTTGTGTCAAATAACCAATGAATTGTGTGCAATTGCAGTGAATGATTCCTGGATCTTACAGTTTTCATTTTTTAAAAATCCTTTACTGCCAATATACAGAATATTGTAACATTGGGGAATGGCTATTTCCGTAACTGTTCAGAATTTGTGTGTTCTACCAGATGAATTGTCCTTTAATGCTTCTTGAACCTTCTTTCATCTTTTTTTTTAATGAATGCACAAAGGAAAATCCTACATATTTTTTCTACAGGTGAGTATATTGGCACAGTACAGATTGTGATATGCAGTTGTTATATGTAAATACCATCTTTCATTTTATGAACTTGAAATCTGTAGTTCATAGATGTGACTTCGTGGCTTTTTGATGTATCCACACATCTGCTGCTTTCCTTGACAATGCTGATACAGATGCTGCTATCACCATGGGAATGGTACTCCTGAATGAAGCTGCTACCTCCAAAGGGGATGTTGGAAAAAGGAGAAGTAAGTTGTACTGAATAGCTGAGGCAATGCTTAGACAATTAGAAGACACCGCAAAATTACAAGTGAATATCTGATAAGTTTTCAGAAGGTCTCTACCTTAAACCAGTGTTTACCTTTAGTAGGCTGGAAAAGAGGAGACCATAAAAGTTCTGTTGATTAAACTACATTCTCATTAGGTAGTAACAGTAAAAAAATATTTTAAGCACTGTCAGCCAAGGGACAGCTTGACACAGTATCTCTACTACATTGCAGAAGTGCTTTTTGGCTCTTGAATTATATCAGAAGTCAGTGATATAAAGAAGAAGAGTTTCAAAACATTGTATTAAAAATGAATTTATGCATTTAAGATGACAACATCTAAAAGAGTGTGAAAATTCTTTTATTCAGTACTCTTCCAGTATCATGTCTCCAGAGGAGGTAGTAGGTGTAGTACAAAACATATCCTAGTCTGTAATGTCTATAAAGATATTTAGCTCAAATTGCAATTTTTATGCTTTTCTGAATTTTGTTATTACTCAGAATATTTGCGAGATTTTTTGTCAATGAATCACTTGAACACACAGTATGAAAGTGTTTTATCCAGAATCAAACTTCCTCACTCTTATGTCAAACAAGGTTTTACTGAGTATGACATAGGTTGAAACAAATATGCCCATCTGCCTTTTCACCTTTTAAATCCCCTTACTTATTTTTCTCAAATAAACCATTAAAGGTCTTTGAAAGATACCAGATTTCCTACTCTGCCTCCTCTTTCTTTCAAGATCAGTTCTTTAGCTTCTTTGTAATACATGGATAATTGCAGGTAGAGCTGGTCAACTATTTTCTTTGAAAACATTCTAGAGCTCTTCATAGTAGCTGGTTGAGTGGCTAGACATCTCTCTAATCTATAGTGGTTTGAAGATGTCCTTCAGCAAGCTGTAGATGTATCATTTAATTCTGAATATCTTATATCTTATACAGTAACTAGCTTTAACAGGAATGTCAAAGGATACAGTCACATAAATTTAATTGGAATATGGTCTTAGATCTGGGCCTGTGAACACAGGCACAGTGAAATATCAGTGGATTGCAGTAAAAATTCAGACTCTACTCTTTGTGGCCATTATGTGAATGCTTTCTTTGTATCTGCCTTGCACTGTTCATGCTTCCAATTTATTCATCCATGCTTGGAAATCATATTTGTGAGTGGTGATTTCTTTATAATGAAGTGTGTTTATTAGGTTTGTACATGGCTAGTTTTCTCAAAATAACTGTAGAAATTTTATATTCCAGTTGACATGCGTCACTTTCCACATGGTCAGTTTTAATGAAAAAATACATCATTGTCAGTTTTCTTGGCTTCATGTTTGCTCATCCTTCGCTCAAAGGCAGCACATTTTTGAAGCATGAATATTGCAATTAAATAGCAAAGGGTTGGCTAAAGTAGGAATAGTATAAGAAGAGGAGTTTTTAAAATCAAAGTACCTTACTAGAACCAAAACATTATCTAATGCAGATGAGCTGCATCTCAGTTTTATGCATCAGTTTGTAACATGTCCCCCTTTTTTAAAAATTTATTTACACGCAGTAGAGCAGGCTATCACAATCAAGAAGGTTTTGTTATTATTCTGCAGGGTGCAAACAGATGTTCCACTTTTTTTTTTTTTTTGTTTAAGCATTTACTTTGTTAGTTCATTCTTTGCCTGAAAAGACTCAAAGCACTTTTACCTGGGTGCTATCAGAAGGTCTGCATCATTGTTATTTACCTTCAGAACCTGAAGATTTATATTGCTAGTGAGCTAAGAGTAAAAAGTAATTTGTCTGCCAGCCTTGGAACTTAGAACAATGAAATTTTTAGCCATTAATAACTAGATAAAGTAGTTACTAAGCTGCCTTTACTGCTACTTCAGCCATAGATGGTTGACAAGAGAGAGCATGATTCCATTAGTCAAGGGACATTTTCTAGATGTAATTTTTTTTTCCAAAAAGAAAAAGCAAATACCTGAAATGACATTATTTGATATGTATAATTTAATGGGTTATTAAATCCATTATCAGCAGTAAGGTGTTTGCATCCACATATATTTGACTTTGAAATTTCTGTTCTTTTTTTTCTTAAAAATACATTTACCCTGACAGGTAGTTTTTTCCTAATAACCATAAATATTATTTCCATATCTCTTTAAAATCCTGTCAGAAGATAGTGGGCCTCAGTAGTCAAGGCAGTAACATTTTGTATTTAACTGTGTCAAAATTCCCTATAAATGATTGACATAAATAATATTCTTTGTAGAGATTGCAGTTGTAAATCTTTTATGTGCTAATAAACAAAGTTGTTTTCTTTCCAGTAATATGTCTGGTAGGCCTCGGTCTCGTGGTCTTTTTCTTCAGCTTCCTGCTGTCGATATTTCGCTCCAAATACCATGGCTACCCGTACAGGTAATCTGTCATTAAATTCTCATCTTATAGACTGTAATAGCTTTGTAGAAGTTTAAGAATTGCTTTCAGGTAAACAATCTTTAATCTTTACCACTGAAGTCTATGGAAAGTGTTAGAAGCAGGAGGAATGGTGATTAATTCAAGCAAACCAAAGAGGGCTGGAATGCTACTGTTAGCATGACTGTTAAGGCAGACCAGTTAAAAGAGTTTGAGCACAGATGAGTGACATACACAGTGCTCCCTGAAAAATGAAGAAAGAAAACATGCTTAAGTTTGTAAGGCTTTATTAGATATTTATTTTTGTATCTTTATAACTAAGATGTACATAAGAAAGGGCACAAAAACAACAAAGCAGTATACAGCGCTAAGATTTGACTTCAGTAAAAGTATCCTTTTCTTTTGTCACCCACACCATGGAGGAGAGAAAGGACTAAAGTTATTTTAAATTAGACATACACCTGTCAGTTAAACAGTTGCAATTTTTCTGACAATTGAATAAGTAGATTTCTCTGATTAGGCCACATGATTATTACTACAGCCAGTTTTATATTCTTTGTTATGTTCCACTAATAAGGAGTCAACCTTGCAAAGCCAACTTAGATCTAAAATTTCAGCTATTGCATTACAGTTTTTCTATTAGTTTTTTGCCATGAGACTTTAGAACTATTTTCTTTTTTACAGAGCTTGGTCTCTTTAGGTTATTTAATTGACATTTAGGTTGCTTCAGATTAGCTTTAGCATTTAGTAACACCATACTGAAAACAAGGAAACTCTTCCCATTGCAATATGTACACAAGGTATGCTCCTGCTTTTTAGTAATTTCTGCTAAGGAAAGAGATCTGTAAAGGGCTCAGTAGCATCATACTGCAAAATTTCATCAGTATGGAGTTATTAGTTTCCCATTTGGGGTAGTCTGTCCTGCCTCTTAGCATCCTCTCTGGAGATTACTTTTAGCTTGTCTGACTTGGGGTGAATGCAGGATCCAGTTTTCCTAAGTATGAGGTGTTCTTACCTCCCATTAACTGCTTAAGTCTTTAACTTTAAAGAAGCATGAATTATAAGCTTGATCTGCAGCTCAAAGCTTACTTGAGAAGCACTGTCAAAGAGTGGCAACCCATAGTCTGAGCTTCCTTCCATCTTCTCATAACAATTTTATTAAACCAAAAAGGCGGTTGGTGGTGATGGTCTGTTCCTTGCCATGCAATTTATCAGCTGCTAAAGAGAACCTGACAGTTGTACTAGTTTCATTTTTAGTTCTTTCATCTTAGGAATGGTCATATCACCTACTAGCAGCATGCTTATATATCTGCGCCAGACCTCGCATTGCTTTTGTGAATGTTTGCAATAGGGTTTTTTGGCTGCTGTCTGATACCTAGGATGTCTGGTGCTGAACGGCACTGCGAGCATTAGTATGCTCTGTGAGTTTGCATGCCAACACAATACCACTGCAGTTATGGCAAACTTAATCACTGAGGTCTACTACGTATCTTGAAGTATCAGATATTACAACCTTTGGGAATCTTAATTTAAATAATGTAGTGCTTTTCCCTCTTTTCTTGCTAATCTGTTCGCTGTAAATACTAGGTGGAGTGGATTTTTTTATTTTATTCTCCCCACAATTAATCTTGAATTTATTGAAATATCAGATGTCTTTTAATGGAAGTTTCTAGCAGAAGTTGAAGGCATACATAAATTTCATACTTCTCTTTTAGTATCCAAGCTAAGAATAAAGAACAGCAAGAATTGGGGCTAGGGGGAACAGTTCTGTTAGAAGTTTAATTTAAAAGAATTTAGTTTAATAGGTGATGCATATCAAAAATAAGTGTACCTGTTAGTATGCTAAAGCTGCTTAAAAAAAGAAAGAAATCCAGGACAATACTGAAAAGAATGATTTGTCACAATCCTGATAAAATGAAGTAGTGCCACATCATGTTGTTACTGTGAAGAAATTATTAGATCGATAAACCAAATTCTGTCTTAAGGAGCTAAGTAGACTCAATACCACAACTTAAAATCAGTAACACCCATCAAGTAAATTCGTAAAGAAACGAACAGTGTGTATGCATAAATACATGAGAAACATTTAATAGCTGGCTAAGTGTTACACAGTTTTCTTTGTTCTTTTTGTAATGTTACTGCTTCTGCACAACTAAGCAAGATCTTTAGAACTTAGTTGGTCTGTCCTAGATTCTTCGAAGTTTTCATGGTAATAAATTAATCATTCAATCTTAAATCCTCACTCAATGCAGAATTATTGGAAACCATCACTAGAGCTGATCCTTTTGCTCTGCTATTATCAAATTTCGTTTACAGGTTTCACAGATGGGTTATTTACTTATCTGGTACTTTCCAGTGTTAAATCTTTCATGTTTCTGTTGATCTCTTGGGTAGCTCTGACCTCATTTTCTGTTATTTTAAATAAACATACTGTTGATTCTTTGACACTTCAGTAGTCTCAACCATGTCATCTTCATCACAATCCCATAGCATTTTTTTAGAGAAGCCTCTTTGTTTTTTGTGGATAGTTCTTAAGAATTTTAATAAACATGCAAAACACTAAGGAGGACCAAGTATATAAACTCTGTTATTTTCTCCTTTTAATTTAGTATCCTGCATTTTAACTTCAGTCATATATGCTAAAATACATTAATCTTTTTGTCTGACTCCTCATCAATTGATCCCAGTGCAAATATATCTTAAGATGTGAAATCTGTCTATCCTTTTCCTTTCACTGGTTGTAGATTTCACCTTGAAACTATCAGTCTTTATGTGATGAATTGTCCTCAGGCTAGTAAAGCTTCACCTTTAACAATACTAACAACAATGCATACTAATGATCTGTCAGGAAAAAAGTAACATTATGTTGGCCTGCCTAAGGCAACAGTTAAAGAAAACTGAAATTGCTTTAATGCTATGTGCATGACCTCAAGCATCAACTTCACTATCCTACTTACAAAAGAAAAAAATTAAAATGTCCTAAATTGTTTCTGTGCTCTGAACAACCAAGCCAGTCCTTTGTGAAACCTATGCATCGGTAAAAAGTGAAACAGTAACACAACCTCCTCTTTTCTGCTGTGACCTCCATGTAGCAAAGATAAATCAAAACAGAGGTGGGTAAACATAAAGCCAGAGTCAAAAAATTGAGAAAGACTTTGCTTTTTCTAATGTGCCTAAATACAAGTACTGGGAGTTCTGTAATTTCTTTGACCCTGGTAATGCCATCATCATTTTTAATTTCTGTGACAGAAAAGTGTCCCTAGGTGTGCTAGATATGAGTGCAGGTCTATAAGGTGCTCTTTAGAGGGCATGTATGTAGGAAGGGACAGTAATTTTGACAGACTTTTTTTGATCCACCTCAGACATTTTCCAATTCTGATTTGATGCTTTCTTTCACATGATTTTCTTCTTAAAGGCTAGGGTTGAGCAAAAAAAAAAATTTAATTAATATACTGGTAAAATACCCTTATACAATAAGGCATTGAAATGGGAAAAGTGATGCAAAAAAATCATGAAGGTTACTCACTGAGTGAACACAATCACGATGAATGAGCTCACATACAGCAAATCTCTCTGCAAGAGCCATTTTTGCCATGGCAGGACTTTTTCATGGCTGTACTGATCCACCTGTTTTGTGAGAACCAGATGAAATTTTTCATTTTGCTAAAACTTTCACTTTAATTGATATCATTAACTATTGAAAGATTATGTAATAATTTTATTTTATACTGTTGAAAATTTTCCCTTTATAATTCTTTCTGGATAAGACAAGTGTGTTCATATATCTTAGAAAATGTTTTTTGGAAGCCTTCTCACCCTAGTATTTAAAGTGAATAAACGATATATTAAAAATCAGATACTCAGTGACTGAGCAATAAAATTTCATTATATCAACACAGAATTTCATCGGTCAATTCATACCCATGGGAGTGACAGAGAGACTATTCTTCACTATAAGCCAAAAGCATGAACTCTTAAGTTAACTGCTAGTCAGGAAAGAGGTTGGAGAGCTGTCTGGAAACCATACCTTAGGCAGTTTCAGTCCAAAAAGCATACAGAATATGAAAAAGAAAGAGAGGGTGCTAAGAACAGAACAGAAGACATCAGTACACTAGCACAGTATTGTGTTACTGGGAATTTTAGGCATGTCAATATTTGTAATTCTGCTTTAAAAGGACAAAGGCATACCCACCTTTTACTGATATTAAAAAAAAAAATTTAGGGTTTTTTAGCTTTGGCTGCAATTAATTAACTGCCTTATATTGTTTCTTCTGCTTTGTGTTCTGAATGAAACTTCTAACACAGTTTCATTATTCTTAACACTTTAAATTATTCTTTAAAGCCTACATTTTATCATTTGTTGTTTTAATCTCAATTTAAATGAAATGAACACCTAAAAATTCTGTTTCCATAATTTTTCATTAAGTAGCTTTTGAAGGAATTCTTTTAGAACCTGCCTGCAGTTGAATGTTTCATTATCCAGTTATTGTTCATAGTCATTGTATTTCAGTATTATTTACAAGGGTAATGTGAAATTTTTTTTGGTTAAACCATGAGAAATAATCAGCCTTCCGAACTATGTATTGATGGAATGGAAAATACATATTCTTTATTGGCTAGCAGAGAAAATGAACTAAGCTGTGCATAGCATGATAAATAAAAGATGCCTTACTTTCATCAAAAACCCATAAATGCTAAGTCAGACATAAAGTATTCATTCATTGCTTGGGGAAGAACAGTCAATGCAACAGGACACACAAATTGCAAGATGCCCCAGAGCTTGAAAAATCTTCACATTCACTGTATACGCATTTACCCTTGTTGTAATTAAATTAGTTTCAGTAAAGAAATCCTGTAAAATATTGAAATTGAAATTAAATGCAAGTGAATAAAATAGAAAAGTTATTTCGTGGAAACATACTGGAAAAATATTAGTATGTAGAACAAATAGTATTTGCAGACATATAAAATTAAATTTATTAATAAACATGAGCACTGTACTAACAGCTTTTTAGATATTCCATGTTGATTTCATGCACAATTAAATTGATTCACCTTAAGTTTATGAATTGGTAAATCTGCTTCTGATAAATACCAAGACTCACATTCTCACATTCTGATCTATAGTGCCCAGCAAAAGTGGCTACTTTCAGTGTTTCTCTTATCCTGCATCATGTCTCGTAGCTGCTAAAGATGCAGTTCCCTGATAGACAGAAAGTAAGGGTCAACAGATGTGGCAGTAGCATGTTAATCCAAAATGACACTGCTGTATTTGTATTTCTATGCTGTTTTATCATTGAGTCTTTTACACCTCTTAAGCCTATCAATGCTTAAGCCCCCCTGATTTTTGTCATCTTCAGCCCTTCCCACTCTTCTCTCCATCACTGCTAGGAACGCTCTCTCTTCTCCTCTCAGATCCTTTCCTGTACACGGCCTTACACATCTATTCTAGACCTGGGTTATCTTTTTAGTTGCATGTGCTCAGCACTCTCTTAGTTCTCCCCTCAGCCCTCTGCAATTCATCTCCTCATGAAGTTGTTCTCACTGGCTTTTCTCTTTTGTTAATCCCTTCACCCTCCAGCACCCAGCCAGTTGCCATCTGTTGTGCTTTGGTTTGTATGTCTTGTGGAACAAGCTTGTCAGCTTTTTGCAGCAGTGAACATCTTTATACCAATACAGCTTTTTAAGCTTGTGGAACTTGTATTTATGTTTTGTAATGATTAATTAATTAATGCCATGAATGGAAAAATGGATGAAATTCCTACAACATGTATGCTAGTGCACATTGTGTATCCAGGAGTTGAAAGACGTACCAGGCAAAGCTAGAGGCAGTACTTCCAGTCAGGAGTTCCTTGCTTTTGTGTTTGTACAGTTAGTCTGTGGTCATGCACGTCTCTCTCTTTCTGTGTTCCCATTTCCCAATCTATGGGACTTGGTAAAGTGCCTAGAAAGATGTGACACACAATACATATCTACATTTTAGAAATACAAAGTTTCCTTCCAGGTGTAAAGAAACAGAAATATCATTAGAAACTTCTTAATTTATTAAAATACTAAGAATTTAAGAGTCCAACCCTACAGAACCTTGCCGATCACTATATACTCTCTCAACTCTGGGGCCACTATAGCAGTAAAAGAAGATGGTTTTAAATAAACCTGAAGCATCCCCTGGGAGAGATTTCTCACTTAAAGGAGTAAGAGCAGATGCAGAACTTGATTAAAGAGAGCAGATGTTTGAAGAGTGATTTGCTTTTTAATTTTTTTAAATAGACAAATTTAAGTTTCAATCACTCATGTTTTATTTGATAATTTTCATGCTTGCTTGGTAATTACTAAATGGAATATAAGAACTTAAGAGATTTTTACACAAATGTCAAATGACTTTTCAGATAAATGTTTTGAAGTCCTTGTTTATTCTTTTCAAATAATTTTGCTGTTATGTTTTATATGCATTTTTCAGCATTTAATCATGTTTTCTTTCTTTTCAGCTTCTTAATTAAATGAATTCAAGCAGGATTCATTTAGAGCTGCTTACCAAGAAGATAAGCTATAACTGCTATTTCCAGCCCACCAATGTCACATGCTTTCAAGAATCTTTTGTTGGTTCATCTGTTTTTGTGATAATTTATATAGTACGGTGATAGAGAAATAAATGCAGTTTTATGCAATGAATGCGTGATTTATAGAAACACATAGTAAACATCTCATTGGGAAGTGCTAAAATGTTATGAATATAATGTGCTCAAGAATGTAAATAAATTTCAGTATAATGGGCTTCTGTTTAAGTCTTCTTTATTAACTGTACTACATGGGTCCAAAGGGTATTCCAAGATTTTTCACCTAAAGTTTGTTTTGGTATGTGTTTTAGAACTGAACAAAATAACATTTGCTCTTTAGCTACTTTTAAGAGATATACCCTGGTGGAAACTATCATTTAATGACTACACCTTGCCCTCACTTTGCTTTGTAACAGAGTATTTGTATAGTCTCTGATGACCTCTGACATGCTGAGCCGCTAACATAAAATGATATTCTACACATTTGCATCCTGGAGTTTTTTTCCTGAGTCAGTATGTAGAATACATACATTACAAATTCATCTCTCTCTTATGCCAAAAGACGCAATTCATAATGGAATTCGTTGTGGAATCCTGAAGGCAAGAAGGCTTACATCAGTCAGAACTCAGATCCTTTTAAGCTGAGTTTGTGGTGACAAAATGGGAATTCATAATTCATATTATGTGAATTACTCATAAATCTTTGTATACACCTACATAGTATATTCTCAGTGGCTCTGGAAACAAGCATCATCACATGATACTCTACCTCAGTCCTACTTCTTTTCCTCCCTACTGGTAGTTTTCCAGCTGGTACTTTTCCAAGTACCAGTTCACTCTCAGTAGCATTTGGAATTTCTGCATTCATAATATAAAAATGCCTCTAAATATGAGGATAAGATTGGCTAGACTTTACAAAACTCACTTCATCTAATGCTTTTACCTTTTTCTTCTCCAGAAATACTGGTATGTTAAGAACTGGGGAACATTTTAGGACAAAAAAGAAAAAGAGGAAAGACAGTTTATATCTTACGCAAAAACAGAGACCTACTATTAGTGTTACCCTAGTGGAAACACTAAAAGGTTGCAGAACAATATTTAAATTAGCAGCTGGGTAAAAACTGAAACTCAAAACACCTGGTTCACAGACTGATGTGGACTGTGAAGGGGGTTGCAGCCTTTTTAGAGGAGCTTCAGCTGTTATTCAGAAAGGCAGATCAGCTTGCCAATGATGCCAGTTGACTGGCATGTTCTAGTGCAAGGAAGCCAGGACAGAATTTGCAAAAGCTTTATGTCAGTGCTAGAAGCTTGAGAAATGGATGGAAGAATTAAATTGTAAATGGTATTGAGGAACAGCCCTGGCATAACAAGCATGCAAAGCCCTGGTGGGAAAATAAATAAATCAGCAAGACAATTTTCAGGCTAATGACTTAAGGATAGCACAGCCACATGTGCAGGTGACAAAGTGGGGCTGTATGGGAATGGTTACACAGAGTGCAACAGCACAAACATCTTCCAGGAAAAACAAGAAGCAGAGCAGTAGGTCTCCATCGGTGGAAGTTTTATTCTAAAAAAGAATTAGAACTCTACTACTGACCTTTGATCATGATGACAACAGTGACTGGAAAGTGAGAGAAGAGAAGAGAAGAGAAGAGAAGAGAAGAGAAGAGAAACTGCAAGTTTCAGACAGGAAGTAATAGTGAGACATCTCAAAACCTCATGCTAATGGAATAAATATTTCAGCTTATGATGAGGGAAAGCATTCCAGAGACACATGACTGCCTGCTGGAACAACTAATAGATCTTAAATAGTATCCAAATCAAAAGCAGCAGCTTGAGTAGTGCATGGGTGCTAACATAATACGTAAGAGGTATTCATGGGATAGCTACTCTGCAACAGCAACCACAGGACAGTAGGGTAAATGTTGTTCCAGGACAGGACAATCAAAGTGAAATCTGAAATAAGTTGGAGTGTTTTATAAATAAAGGCAGCTAATAATGCAAACAAACCTACCTCTTCCAAAGAACAAGAGAAGAGAGGCAAAAAACAAGACACCTACAAACAGCCTGGTGGCTGTTAAATACTTCATTAGAAGTATAGATAAAATATGTGCCACAATTCAAAAAGAAAAAAAAAAAACAGCACTGCACACTGGTCAAGTGTAAAATAACAGGTTTAAAAAAATAATCTGAAAATTATGCTTGTGGTAGTAGCATGGTAGCAGAAACTTCTTAAAATATACCAAAAGCAGGCAACCGTGCAGGGAACTAGTCAGAGTTGATGACAAAGGTATAAGAAGGGGCACCTGCTGATAAGGACTGTGACAGAGAAGCTGAGTTCTCTGCAGCAGCTAGGCCAGAAGATTTAGGTCAATGTGGTTAGTACATTCTGTGTAATTGTTTTAAATAGATAAGTTAGGTGCTGGCCAAATGGCATCTATCAAAGAGCTCTGAAGAAAATCAGACGTGAGATTGCAGAATTGCTAAGCAAGGTGCCTTCACCTATCATTACAGACTGCCTCTGTGTCAGAGGACTGACAGATTGCCAACACAGCTGTCACCTATAAAAATGAGAGTCTAGAGGGAAAGCTAAGCTACAGACCAGTGAACAATTTCCAAACCTGATGGGATGGGCAAGTTGGCAATAAAGAGTAAGCTTACTGAGAGCAAGGATAAACATAGTCATCTGAAAAAGGACTTGTATAAAGGAGAATTTAAGTTCACAAAGCTTGTAGATGGCTGAAATACTGTCAGAAAATCCTTTGGTAACGATTTATTAAAGAACCTAATATAGAATTGGAAGAGATGTCCTTTTCATGACTTGAAAACCAGTTAAAAGATACCAAGAGAAGGATAGAGCTTAATGGTCACTTTTTTCAGCAGTAAAGTTCGAAATACAGCCTTCCTGAAAACTGCTGCTGGGACCCCTTGAATGCATTTTCATCAGTGATGTGTAGAAAACGCATGTGCAGTGCAACCTGCATTACAGACAAGCTCACGGTACTGTGCTGATAGGGAAAAAAGTCCACTAAAACTTTGATGGGTATGACTGGGAGGTTTTGATGGGTAAAAACCTGGGAATGCATCTAGAAAAAAAAAAATCATACCTCTTTTAGCTAACACTCAGGAAAAATACATAATCATAACTGAACATATTTTAGCAGAGTTGTCAGTGTGCACTGATAGACAGAGAAAAGATGTGTGTTGCCATCAGTAGAGGGGTTTGGGTAACAATATGGAACAACACTACAAGTACACAAAATCTCAGTGGATTCCTGTTGAGTTCTGCATGTAGTTCTGATCTATGCACCCAGAGACTGAGCAGTTCAAGGTACAGGGAATTGCTGTGGGAGATAGAGTTCCTCCTTATGAGGGAACATTGAAAAGACAATTCTTCAGGTGGAAAAGGGAAAAAAAAACCAACTGAGGAGTGAGTATGATTGTGGCTTACAAGTTTATAAATGTATAAGATAAGCTGCATAATAGACTTTCACCAAATCCTACAAAACTAGAAGAAATGTGTCGTTTATTTGAAAGGAATTAACATCCTTATTACTTTTTCAAGTTCTCTGCCACAGGAAGTTGAGGAGTTTCTTGCCACGAGAAACTTTGAAGGTTTGCTGTTTACCATCCTTAATGCAGTAATTCTGGATGCTGGAGGGAATATAAGGGAAATAGAAACAGTATCTCCAGTCAGCCTGAACACACAGCTAGGTGGGCTTTTGGTCTGACCCCCTCAGGCGTTTTGAGAGCTCATTAAGAGCTCTGAGGGAGGAGGAAGACCTTTAATGAGACCTGTATGATCTACTGCAACTTTTGTTCTCTTGACAGCAAAAACAAGCAGGCCTGGAAAGCACCAGCAGTAAAAGAGGAGGCAGACACACGTATTGGCAGAGCTCAGGAAGATAAAAAGGATTTCAAAAGACCCCAGTCCCAAGGCATGTGGTCAGGCAAACCCTGTAGAAAAAAAGTAAAAAAATTAGAAGAACACAAATACATACAATAGAGTATTTAGACCTCAAGTGCTGAGTGACAAAAGTAAGTGCTATCATGTTTTAAAATATATACATAAATATGCCATTAACAACTTCAAGACATGCACCATGTGCGATGAATCCAAAATCTGTGGATTCTCTTCTTATGCAAATGCACAAGATGATATGAAGACCTGGAGTGGATACTGTGTGTCAGAAATAAGAAGTCTTTCCTTCCTGTAGCATTCGTAAGGAACTGATAACTCAGTTCCTGTCGTATTTTATAAGTGATAACTTCCAGTTCTATGAATTTGTCACACTGATACCTCTAGCCTTCATAGTGGTATAGGGACATGCTGGAGTTTGGTTTTAAGAATAAACTGAAGCAGTGAGAAACACACAGCTGGAGCTGAGGCAGTAACAACTGCAAGCCTACAGACAGCAGGAAACACATTTTTTATGCTTGCTGTGCTGTATGCTATGAGGAACACATGCTTCCTCTCATCCTCAGGTTTAGTTATTTTTCTCCAGACCTAAGCAGCATTAGCTCCATTTTCTTTCATCCTTACATACCAGCAGCTTCTCATTTGTGTCCTTTTTCTACATCACAGGCTTCAAAGTTTTTACAAAAATCTAACTGTATTTGAGGAACTTGTATGTTTTCTTGCACATTGTTAGTTTTTTATCTAGATGTTTATGTAATTGGAATAATGTGTTGTCATTAAAGGGACCATTTAGATGAAAATTAAGGTGGAGTTATTATCATTATCTCCTCAAGGTGGAGATAACCAAGCAGTGTTTCTTAGCAGTACTCAGATTCTAAATGAGCAGGAATATGGTACTAAAAAACTTGATGGCATTTTTCGCTAGTTCATGTTTGCAGCCATGGACACCTACAAACTTGTTATAAAAGAAACCCATAATTGAGGATCAAAGTATAGGAGATTCATAGAAGCAAAACCCTGCAACTGAAGTTGCAAAGACGATGTAAAACAAACAAACAAACAAAAAAAACTTAAAAAAAAATCACCATTCTTTTTTGAATTAAATTTAACTCCAGATACTCTTCAGAAAAACCGAGTAAATCTCTCTCCACAGTGATGTTAAGTGACATTAACAAGGTTCAGTGTCCTGTTGAGGACCTAGAAGTAACCTCCACATGACTGCAGGTGTCTTGTCAGGCAGAGTCCCATACAAATTCATGACCTCATTGTTAAATGGTTTAAGATGTCCTTAGAATAAGTTAGAAACTCTGGGAGTTATTATTAAAATTCTTTGTAATACACGAACAACTGAGTATGATTTTGCTCTCTATGTTTGTGTACTAGTTTGAAAACAAGCCAGTGGGAGATCTCAAGTCAGCATTCTAATTTAGTAGGGAAATTTAAATAAATGCAATAGTACAAGAACACTGTCAGAGTCGGGATAGAGTCTGACACCCTGTTAGTCAGGGTGGTGGTAGCAGTCCAGATGAAGTGGTCCTGTTGAAGCGGTGATCCTGTAGAAGGATCTGGTCTTCACCTGAAAGTGCAGTGGTAGCTCTTGTCCTCTGGGAATCCAGTAGGTAAGGGCTGTTTGTGCTGTTCCAAACCCCACATTATATCCAGGTGGGAATGCTGGGCAGAGCATGTCACCATGGGCTGATGTAATTCTATGAGTCATGCGGTGGGTCCTTGATGGCCCATTAAACAGAGATAGCTGCCAGAGGGAGTTGTCAGGGATGAGTCATGGTAGGAGATAATGAGCACTGCCCCACCTGCCTTAACAGCTTGTGAAGATGATAATAGAATACATATATTGTTTACATCTTACATTGTAACCTAGGACATTATGGTAGAACTGAATGACTGTATTCAAGAGAAAAATGTAATACAGATGTATGCTCTAGTGTGAGTTGAAGATTTTATACACTTGTCAAGGCTTTGGAGGCTTTTTACTCCCCTATGTGCCTGTCCTAGAGGATTTTGACCTCCAGATCTTTCATTTCCAGATGCACACACGCACATACAAAAGAATGCTGCATTAGGAGTTCATAATGAAAAGACTTCTCCTTAGAACATCTCCAATCCAAGGGCAGACATTCCCACACAAACAGTCCATGTAAGAACAGGAGCACTCTGTTTTTCTCTGAATCATGGATACATGCTACATACGCATCCTTCAACAGAGGACTTGTCCATCCTGTGCAAACTGAACCCTCATCATCCATAAAGATAGACTGGAGTTGCTTGACCTACCCTAAGTTTCTATGATGTCATATGGAAACAGGAGAACAGAGCTTTATGGAGTTGTTTTTAATTTTATGTTATCTACGCTAAAAATTTAAATTCCATGTCCTCCATTTACCCCTGTTAACTATACTACTATGCGACAGGTGACATGAACAAGCAACCCAAAATTTCTTTCTTTTTGAAACATAACAAGTGTGTGATGCCCAAAGAAGTATTTTCAAGTGACGTTTTTACTGTGCATTAAAACATCTGTATATTTTGAGATTAGTAACTTTCATAACATTAGGCTGTCCTGGTCCCTCTAGAAGTACTTGAATTAAATAGAGAGTATTTTTCTGGTTTGTATTTAGCCTTTCTGCCTTGCATTTTAAAAATGCATCACAAGTATACAGAGTAATGAAAAAACCTTAGAAGTTCTAAAGTTAGAAGGCTTTGTTTTATCTTCTAATAGTTACATTTTTGCTCCAGGAGTCTTACTCTAGAGAGAAAAAAAGCCTCAAGGTAAGTCATTACCAAGGAGTGCTTCCGGCAAAAATAGTACAAAATAAGAGTTTATCTAGGCTGTGGAGCACACACTTCCATAAGTATTTGTCTCCCCTCCAGTAGCACTTGGTACAGGAGTTTCATTCTTTGATTTTAAGAATAGAGAACAGGAAGCTTTACATTGTGTTTAAAGAGCTTATAGAGTCCTGTTCAGTTTTAGTTTGTTTTGTAATAGTATGTATTTTCATTAGCAATGGAGTAATTTAGCAGAATGAAGGTAAACAGAGCTGCTTATTTCTCTGGAAATATTTTCATTGGTCAAAGCTAGTGGAAGTTATTGTTAGTATTAGAAGAAGGTTGTAACCCGTTTTTGCCCTCAGGAGGGCTATCTACCACCAGCACATCTAATGGCAAGTCATAAATCACCTTAATTCTGAGTTTGGATTTGGCCATCTATGTGTCAATAAAAAGTCCTCCCTAGTCAAGGCATTGGAAGCTAGGAATAATCGTATGTGGTGCTGGACAGCCTTTAGTCTTTCTTTTTCTGTAATTTCTCACTCTTCTCAGCTATGTTTAACTAATTCTTTCCTCCACCTCCCTCTTGGATATAGCTCTCTTGGGCAGTTTGATGGCCTGACTGTGACAGTACTTAAAATCCTCATCAGGTAATTGCTGCTCAGATGCCCTGTTTTCTCTAGGCTCTTGAATCTCTTACCACTTTTAAGCAAGAGCCACAGCGCTCAACTGGATTGTTCTGTGGCTTCTTGGAGAATTTCATTAACTCAGAGGTGTCCAGCCCCAGGCCAAACCTCCCTGCCCCGATACACATATATCCCATGACCGCCTGATCCAAGCAGCCTCTCTTCCTTACCACCTTCCCTGCTGGTCTCTCGAGGTGATACTCTCAGAGGAGGCTGGGCTGGCCCAATCCTCCTGCCCTTTGAAGCAGGATGATCTTTCCTTTCCACAGCTTACATATTATAAAATACCAAGAGGAAACAAAGCTAAAAATCAGCCTCTGCTCTACAGTGTCACATCAGTACAGAGACCTTCCAAAGCAGCCCATTTTTTTCTGGAGGACAGGCTTAAAGCACAACAGAATAACAGATACAGCTTTGCGAAAATAAAGTTAGCAAACAGTATCTTTCATGCAAACACTGCAATTACTTGCACCTAAGATGTTCAATTAACATATAATGCAATAAAAACTTGAATACAGAGAATATGCAGAAAGAGCAGAGTAAGCATTTCTTCAGCACTTATCATTCAGGGAGAGCAGGATATAGCCACAGTTCATTGCTTTATAATGCTGCCTCTGTCCTGAAGCCATTGTAGGTTCATTTCAAACTTACCCTCACAGCTCAGTTATTGAGGAATTTTTATAAGTTCTGAGAATTTTAATGAGCATTTAAAATGCCTCAAGTTAAGACTTTACTGACAGTTATGGTACAACTTCTCCCTACATCCCTTCTTGTAATCCCATCTGTCAAAACCTTTAGCCCAGCAGTGCCCAGCTCTCATGCAAGAGCTATGCTACTGGAATTTCCTCAAAGGAATATTACCAGCTGGGCCTGTAGCTCCTTCCCCAGACTGGTTTCACAAAAAAAAAAAAAAAAAAGTGTCTAAATCACAAGCACACACATTACAGCAAATTTGAAGACTGCATTTTAGTTCACAGAATCAATACAGAGAAATCATTCATACCAGAGAATGAAGCCACTGTAATGTATAATTAAGGTAGTCAGATAACACTGAGAAATTTAGCCACAGATCTGGAAAGAGATTTTTTAATGTTTTAAACTGTTGCCAGGTGAGGCAATTTTTAAGAGGGTCAAGAAAATTAGTCTTAAATGGCTACATAGGTAAATATTAAAATATTGTAAGGTCCTAAGTCCCCAGAGAGACTCCTGCTAGGAAATATCTGAAATCTGCATGTTTTCTCAGGGATGCTCAAGACATCAATGTTCTCTGACAGACAAGTCATGGTTACTCACATCCTGTTTTTCATACCCATTAAAAAAAACCAAAACAATAGAAATGCTACAACTCTCTTCAGGGATATATTAGCCACCATCAACAGACCAACCAGCTGGTACAACTCCTGAACTATTCAAATATTAAACTTCATATTTCTTTTTAACTCCTTCATCAGGTAACTTACACCAAATAACTTATACCTTTTTTCCTATGTATTCAGGGACATTTGAATGACTCTAGAGACTCTGTTTATTATGAAATTTGGTGTCATGAGAAACTGAAAAAATCCATTTTGATCACTAAGAACTTTTCAAAATAGGTGCACAGTATTACAAGGCATAGCACAATAAGCCAGGGAGTCCACTATCCCGTATTAAACCCGTCTTTCCTTAAAATCCCCTCATTTCATGACCTTTCTTTTAGCTTCTTTTCTTGCCAAATCTAAGGTATATTACAAACCCCTCCAAATTCACTGTTCCTTCAAGAGACTCTACTGCTATTAGTGCACAAGTATCATCACTTGTCTTTCTGAAGTGGCTTAGTACATTCAAGTGTCATTCACACGAAGGGATACCTGAAGAAGTGCATTAAGAGACTTTGGTTGAAATTGGTTGTGCTTTCTGGGTCACACTTCCTTTAAACACCTCTTCTGTCTGATTCATTTCAGGAAAACATTAACACCTAATGTCATTACAAGCTTAAGTAGATATTTATCATCCTCCTGAGGGAAGGAATTTCCTTTTTGCAGGCTGCAATTTTTGTGACACTAATATAAATCAGCCCTGAAAGGTGCTCCAGTGTGTCATGAATTAATAAAGACAAAAAACTAGGCAAGATAATAGAGATAAATGAAGATGTATAACAAAATGGCTTGAAACAGACTATCTTTCAGTACAATTTTCAGATGAGGCAAGGCAAGCAGCAGAACTCCCAGGAAATGTCAGAAATCTAAAAGCAAGAGTACTGCTCAATATTTAGATTTATAATATTGTTATGTCAGTGATTTATAGAAAAATTACAGGTACAAAATATTCTTAATACACACCAGCTCTCAATTATCACGTGGCTAGCTTCAATTAAATAACAAGTACATCCATGCAGGATTTCCTGGAGTCTACTTGCTATACCTCCATCAATATTTGCATGATGAAGAAATAATGGAATTAGGCTTCATTCTCCCCATAAAAATTATTTGCATTCAGATATGCTGTGTGTTGATAATCCTTTATTTAAACTTGCACAGGATATTTGCAGTCAACAATATTTGTTTTTCCAGTATGCAACAGATACATCTACTCCTAAATCACCTAAGTAAAACAAGAAATCTATGTATGATGTAAGGAACTTCTGGCATTCCATGCTCAGTGCTAAAACATGCACAAAGAATCCAACTGTACTATTTGTACAAGACAGAACAAAAAATAGGTTTTACATAGTACTGGTGATAGGAACTGTCTGGGAAGAGCTCATTCAGTGTGTACTCTGTACAGAGAGGATGCTGCATGTGATTTAACAGAACTGTAGGAGAAATTTGGCTTGTGGATCTGACATGTAGCCGTCTTTGTAATTAGGATTACAGCTTTATGAGATACAAAAAAATGAATAATCCTGGCTTATAAAAGCAGCAATTACATTTTACATTAATCTTTTCTTATGCAAAGTAGTTGTCTTCCTACTTAGGAATAATTGATTGGTTTTCAATTTGCTTAGTTTAGGAGACTTCCAGGCTGAGTTCTTCGTTCCTGCTTCCAGCAGGCACACATTCGCACTAGTTATCAGTATCATCTTCAAAGTCCTAATAAAAAGTGTCATGGCAAGAACAAGAATTGTTAGCGCTTCTGATAAAGAAATTAAATCAAGCTTACAAGTCTCATAATATAAAGCAACTTTATAGGTGCAAGTTTTGTCTCTTATACTTTGCATTTCAGTTATTAGTTTCAACACAGGACTATAGTGGTAGAAGAGAACAGGCAACATGACACCTAAAAACATGGAAAATTTCCTATTAGAAATGCAAGTCATGGGGTTTCAGCATTTGCAAACAGACGTAAGCTCCAGAAGATGGTGAAGGCAACTGAAATGTAAATAAATAAAATACAGCTGATCGAAACAAAAATAAAAAACCCCAATGCATCTTTTTTACTGCTTTTCTCCTTCATCTGCATGTAGTTGCGTGTCACAGGTGTTGTGATGGAAGGTACAGGCTGCTTTGCTCCCAGGCAGACAAACCCAGGAGCAAAGGACATGGCTCTCTCCAAGGGTGCTGCTGCTCCTCTGCTGGCACAGTGCCAGGTGCCAGGCTGAAGAGAGGCATCTACAGCACAGACTGACATTTAAGGCACTCTTAAGAAGCAGAAGAGAGAAGATGCATGCTTAAAACCCAGATATGTTGGAGCCCAGCCCGTCCAAGGAGAACATGGGAGACCATATAGTTTAGTGGGATCTAAGAAAATCATCTACTGTGCAAGGATACAGTGGGAAAGATAACTCTAGGTTAGATAACATGTGTTGGCTCATTTTCATAGCAGCTCCACATTCTTAGTCAGAATACCTTAATAAAATTCAGCCTTTAAAAACTGCATGGCCTTTGCCATCCTAAATTCCAGGAGAGAATAGGAACAACTTAATTTTTGCTATCCCTGATCAAGAAAATCAGGAATTTCAGATAGACTCAGCACTTGAAACAACTTCACATGTCCTACACATCAATTCTCACCATGAGACTTGTATTTTGTCCTGTCAGTTCCCAGCATAACACAAAAAGGTCTGAGTCAACAGGATAGGCAAGGAGTGCTTTGATAAAGTTGTAAGAAAGATTTACATGCATGTTCATATACCATTTGAAGACAATTTCAGAAAGCAAGGTACCAGTGCTGTCCCAGCACCAGGCTGAAGCCTCTCAGCTGTGCCTGGCATGACCTCTGCCCTCCAGAAAGCTTCTCCAGCACTGAGGGCAGCTTCAGAACACAGGCCAGCAGTGTCCCTGGCACCACTCACACAACAATATTGCTCATAGAGTCCACACCACCCGCCACTCTAAGGCTTCTTCACCCTCTGAAAAACCTCAGCTTCCTCCTCCTGCTCTTTTATTCCCATCAGCTGAGCCCATTTCCTTCAGCTGTACTTTATTCATGAGGTTACCCCCAGCCTTGCCCTCAGCATGTTTGTAAAGCCTAGTGGTGCAATGTATAGGTGTTAATCAGAACCCTAACAGAAGCTGAACTTGTTACATGTGTGAGTGTGGCTACCTTTTAGAGTAGCTGAATGAAAATTAGCATCAGCTATTTTAATTTGAATGTACTTTCCCTAAAATATTCATTAATATATTATTATATAATTAGATAGATCGATCATCTTCCTAATTATACTAATTCTATTATATTAATTATTATGCTTCCCTTTTTTTATGGTTATATTTTGTTCAAAGTAGAGAAGAGTTCCAGAATTCAAAACACAATAACTTTGAAACTATCAATACAATCATAACAATGAAAGACACCACTTGCACTTCTTTTTTCCTTTTCTGATTGACATCACTGCACGTACTAATATATCTGAGCTATTGCCAGAATCTCCTGCAAAGGATGCATTCATTAAATTTTAAAGCTCAGGTGTGCAGTGAGTGACTGCCTGTGAAATGAAAACACTGCTCTAGTGAGATTCAAAGCTGAATACAAGCTCAAAGGAAAATTGCTTCTCTTGTCAAATCCTTCTTAGAACTTTGAGCAGATTTCCCCTTAATAATCTTCAAATTCACTTGCTTCATAAACTAGTGATGCTTAGGTGTAGCATGGGCAAGACTATTTTGTATTTGTTATTGAAGATGGGCACCACTTCCAGGTTGATTGTCAAGAAGTGGATACCTTTATCTGAGACAGGTCTGAAAGTGATGTTTGTATGACTTGAAAAAAACCCAAACAGGTAATCTGCAGGACAATAGCTATAAAGACAAGGGTCCTATTTTTCAGGCTCTGGACGCAAGCATATGGTCCAGCATATGATAACACTTTTCACATGCTTTTTGGGAAAGTATCATGCCAGATACTTTAGCATAAATGTCTTGGGATTTTTCCTTCTTTGATCTAGTTCCCTTTGATCTAACAGCTACTGTTTAATTAAGACTAATCTGCTAAGGAAATGGAAAAAAACTACAAAAGAGAAAATTAATGGTCATGCCGTCACTCATAGGTCACCCTCTGACAAGGTCTGCAGCTTTTTCGATGTGAGTCCTTTTGATGGACTTACTGCCTGCCATTACTGCTCTTGTCCAATGTCACAGGGGCACAGTCCATCAAAGTAACTGTTCCTGAAGTATGTTGTACTGGTGCAAGCTGCCAGGATGAGAGATGTAGCTACACTATTGAGCAGCACTGTGGCTGAATCCATTTCCTTCTTTTTCCTTTACCTAACAAAGAAAATGATTAAGAGAAAATGCTAACAACATTAAAGAATGCTACTATCCTTGCAGCTCCAAGTGTTAAACCCCTGCATCCATTTTCTAATTGAAATGAAATGAAAAACTTTTGAGAATAAAAATAAAATTATAAATAAAAATAATGCATGTTCAGTTGCTGAGAGGTCTGAAGCTGTAGGTGACATCATGCTGCTGTATTGCTCTCTGCAGAGCCACCCAGGTGGATATCACTGAACTCCTGTCAAAGCCCTGGCTGAGTCCCTGCAGGGATATAGCACAAATCTGGATAGCCACTCCATTTGGGATGCACTCCCTTTCCCCACCAATGCTTCCTGTCCTGCACCAGGTGTAAACACCATTATCTGGACCCATCTCGGTGATAGAAGAGCAGCCACTACCCCATGCCCAGATGAGACATGGAGGGATAAGGAAGAGAGAGGTCACATCAGCCCTGAGGGTACATGGAGCGCATCCTTTTTTGCACACTACTCCCACAGCTCCTCTGGCTGGAGGGCTTCTGGAGGAGGGACTGTGTCTTCCCCCATCTCTCTCCTTCCTTACCTGAAGTGTTTCCTGCCTCTGGAGACAGCTCCAAGTATCTCTACCCAGAATGGGGGAGTTTGCGCTCAAAAAGCATAGTAAATTCTCTATGGAGCAGTTACTTGTGCTTACTGAACTCCAAACATTTCATCTTAATTAAATAATACTAAAAACCTTGCAACATTTCTTGTATGGAATCCTACAAACTCAATTGATTCTGTAACTTGAAGAAAGGTCGGTCCTGAAGTTGTCTGAAGGAATAAAAGGTTTTAGCTCTTTCTGTGAAAAGCAGGAAAATGAATGAAAAGTAGCAGCATCTGTCCCAGAGATATGTGCAAGTCACAGTTGTGGTTTGCCCATGTAACTGGTAAGATGTAATACAGCCAAGGAAAAGTGAAGGTTTTAGATGCCAAAATCTGAGCTTACTTGCAACTATTGATCAGTTAAATCAATAAAATAAAGCAGAAAGAATAGAATAAAATAGAATAGAATAGAATATAGTTGAAAAGAAAGTGAAATGAAGCTAAATAAAATAAAATAAACACGATAAAATCAACCAAATAAATGGAACCCCCTACATATTAAATGTCATTAACTGATAGAGTCTGATCAATATCTTAGAATTGTATCAAATCTACTGAATTCGGTTACTAAGGTGTCTAATAAGCTGTAATGATTGATAAAAATTATCCACCATTTGCAATTACACATAAATATTTTATGGAAAAATCACAGTTGCAAAATTTGACTGCTCGACAGAATTACAATTTGTGTATATATTTCAAGAAATTTAGCTGTAAATTGTAAACTGATTTTGATTATTTCTGTGTTTTTAATGTTTTCTTAAATGCTTGTTGATAACTTCTTCTGCTTAGTTAAGTTGCACACTTACAAAATGTATATTACTGTTAAGAATAATCTTCTTCCATTCTGTGTGTTACTTTTGAGCAAAATTGCTGATCATTTCTTAAAGAAACTTGAGCAGTTTAAAGGTTCATAACATCTGATTCTAAAAATCTCTTCAAGGCTGACAGCATGTGGAATAGTGTCTGCTTTTGTTGTCTTAGCATTATGTTTCTAAAGTAATAACCTGAATAATTGTTTGGTAGAGATTGATGTGGTAGAACTCTGTTACCAGGAGTCTTTGCCTTCCTATTTTTCTCCCCTCTGATCACTGTTTGTACAGAAACAACTTCTCTACTTGCCCTTGGTAAGTGTCATTTCCCCAATAATATAATGAAACATCATTGACTATTGATTTTTCTTTTTCCCCACAAAATGTTTTGTTTCACATTTATTTTTACCTGTTACAGTTGTGGTTGCACCCTGTCAGGATTGGTGACATGCAGTGCATAAGTGCATGCAGCTACTGGGGAAATAGCTGCAGTGTTCTTCCTTTCTCCTCAGAGCGCCACAAAAATCAGTGCATGAGGTGTGCGAGCACATTCTGGTGTATTTGAAAATATTTATGACTAGGTGTTTACAATAAAGTTGCAGGAATGTAGAATTTGCCATCCTGATTGCTCTGAAATAATAAAAATATAATGAGCCTCAACTACATTTTGCCACTCATTTCATCCTCTGAACCATTTAAAGTAAATAAAAACTTTGCAGATGTTTATTTTGTAAGCATGTAAATATTCTGTCTGAACAAACTGCATCTGCTTCACTTTATCTGCATGCCATGAAATGATTACATTGTCTTGTTAAACACTGCTAGATCCTGAGGGTCTCTGTGCCTGTTTGAGAGACAGAGTAATGTCTACATGCATCCCTTGTAAGGGACCTTGGCAACTTCCACTGAGAGCTCTTGGCCCTACCTTAACTATACTTCCATGACGTTTTCATTTTGTCAGTCACTGATATTATCAGAATCACATCTTATTACTACTTCCCTCAGTGCCTCAAGAGCAAAAATCAGTTCTAATATTTCCACTGATCCATGGAGGAATAATAAAGCAATGGGGGGAAAGATATGAATGTACTTGAAGAATGAATATGAATTTCTCTACTAATGATGTAGTGAGATGTTTTGCTCCTGATTGTCTCTGCCTCTTAATTTGCATTCTTTTTATTCTGCAAAGAGAATGGAGCTACAATTCATAACTACCTTTATTTGTTTCTCATCAAATTCCTTGGGATTTACCCATCAAAGAAAAATATTTAACTGCATTGTCAGGATTCATTTAATTGTCGTTTGACTTGAAATCCATTTCCTGACATGAATTAAAAACTTTTTAAGAATTATAGGTCCCTTAGGAAAATTATTTGAATTCCTTTAACAATGACACTGATATTTTACAGACTGAAAAGAGGCAACAAATCTAACTTTGTAAACACTTGGCACAAAAATTGATGTGAACAACAATATGAGCAAATATTTATAGAATATGAAAGGGAAGTAAATGTTGCATAAGCAAGAGAAGATAAAAGGCCTTGAGAAGTGGGGAAGGAGCTGCCAAAATAAAATAAGCTACTGCTGTCAATAGCTTGGCACCAGAGAAAAACTTCTCCCTGACTCACCCCGTAGTCACCAGGACTGGCAGAGCTCTGCAGCCAGGATGGAACAAACAAGATGACAAAATCCAAGAGCCAGGAAATGTTGGCAGCAAGGCATGCGAGGTAACCACTCCTTCCTCTAGTTTCCTGACCATATTTTGTAGAAAGACATATTTATGGAGTTAACTGCAGTGAGTACACAGAAAGCCTCACCTATCTCAAACGCTGTTTCTGTCTAATCTCTGTCAAGCTGTTCTTCTTAATTCTTTTGCTAGACTGGTGGTAGGAAGATGGAAATGGGTGGCCTCAGGTGGCCTCAGAGAAGGTATCCAGTCTGAGAATCCAGCTTTTGGGACCAATGGTATCTACAGCCAAAAACCCTAGGTAGAGGAAATCATTTATGTTCTCCATTTAACCAAATTTCTGCACACATTATGTTCTTCAAAGTCTAATTAACCATTAGGTAATATATGTTCTTTTACATGTAGGATCATTATAATTCTCTCTTGCATATTTAACATACTTGGATAGCCCGTGTACTACACTTTTGTTCTTTTTTTTCTTTTTTTTTTTATTAAATCCAGCAATCAGAGGAACCTGTCTAGCTTTAGACCCTTTGGTTATAGTTTTTGAACTAAGTCTTTGACTGTTCTTTCTGCTGATTTACGGGAGCTGACAAATGATTAAAGCTATGTATGTCCAATCACCAAGAAGTTATTTCCCTTTCTACATTCCCTGATTGACAGGAAAGGTGAGAAATGAAAAGTTCAGACAGCAGCAAATGAGATAATTTTAAATTTACCACTGTGAAGGAAAAGCAGAACTTTGCATTACCAAACAGACAAAAAAAATAGTGCCCCAAATGTCAAAGTTTTGACACTGTGAGAATTTTTATCCAATTATGATTTTGACTTTCTTTCTGATAGCAGGAACTAAGACACTATTATGATGTATCCTAGTTTCAATAAAACGCATTGCATTTTTTTTTTTTTTGGCATGTCCTTTGCAAACTTAAATGTGTTTTAAAGCTCTGCAAAATTCAGAATATCAGTGGGGAAGGGAAGGGAAGGGAAGGGAAGGGAAGGGAAGGG